>JAVJIF010011562.1:0-151579 GCA_038442645.1 Agave tequilana | reverse complement strand
GAAGCTCAAAGGCGAAGCTACCCAGAAGCGTGAAGGTACACAAAAGAGGATTGTTACAAATTCCTCAGCGAACCTATCCCAGCCCGAAAGAGCGACTAAAGGCGAAGTTGAACTCAACCACCAAGGCGACGTTCACACCCACATACCCCTGATCATCAACCAAAGTAATTCAAAGTATTTCAAAATCTGAACCATGTCATTGCAGATTTATGAAAACTTTGAAGGGGGTCTTGTTGACACTCTAAAAGACAGAACTCTCACGTTTATCTTCAACGGTCTGAACGACGTCTAACTTATCGATATTTACAAAAGATAAGTAGAAGACAAGCTGATGACCAGGGATAAGACAATTGTTGGCCCAAGGTTACAATCAACCCATGTTTAGTGTATTTTGATGATTACAAAAATATTAGTTATTTGTACTAATATCATTTGTTGTTTAAGTGTGTTTCAGGTTTATTATCATACTAGAAGTACTCTCACTCATATACAAAGATTTTGGACTCAAATACAAGCTATTGGATTCAAGACAAGTCAAATTGGGCTCAAAGTGCAATATTGAAGATCAAGTGAAGATTGCCCATGTTGAAGTCTTGAAGACCTAGAAGCTTGTAAGTGTAGTTTTTTTAAAGATAGGATATGTAAATTTGGCTCTAGGATTTGCACACACACTTTTGATGTATGTTTCTATGTTTTGAGAATGGTATTTCTAAGTTTATGCCTTAGTTCATACTTACATGTAGCCAAAGCCTTATATCTTCAAAACCTGTTTAAATACATGTATATAAACTATTTTCAGCATAACACTTAGCTTAAGATTTTTAAAGGAATTTTTACAATTTTTCTAACTCAAAAATCTGCCCAGAAAACTGTTTTCCAGGCAGACCGGTCGACCGACCCTAAATATCAGTCGACGGCTGCTGTGGCCAGACATGCACGAGGCTGTGCATGTCTGCCGGTCGACCGACCCTAAATATCGGTCGAATGATTTTGTGGTCTGCTCTCTGTATCTTTCGGTCGACTGGGTCGGTCGACCGATAGAAGGAAACTGGGTTTCCTTCTGTGAGATCGGTCGACTGGAAGTCGACCGGAGCCTCAACGGCTCTTTTGCCAGCAGAGACCCGGTCGACCGGCAGTCGACCGGTAAGCCTGCAACAAGCCCAACGGCTCTTTCCTCTTTGGGCATTTCTGAAAAACTGTTTTTGGGTTTTCTCTTTAACAGAGTTTTTAGGAGTTGTTGGGGTGCTTTTGCAGAAGATTTTAGCAGGAAAATCAGGGTTTTTAACCTATTCTCTCCCTATAAATAGTGGGGAATAGGCCTTAGTTATTAACCAAGAAAAATACAAGTTTTCATTGTTTTCAAGAGAAAGAGAAAAATAGTTAAAGCTTCATTTCCATTCTTTCAAATTGGTTTTTCAGTTGTTGTTGTTTGATCTCTAATATCACTCTACAACTGAAGCTTTTCTCACCACACTTCATAGAGCCAAAATCTCATATTCTTTCTATAAGTGAAGTTGTAAAAGAGTGAGAGTGTTTGTAAAAGAAGTGTTTTGTAAAAGAGAAAGAGTGTTGTGGTCTAGTTGAGATCACAAAGTTGTAACCTTTGTTCTTGTGGAGACAAGCTCTTCGGTGGAGCTTCGTTGTAAGGTGTAAAGCTACGGGCTTGAGGTCTTTGGAGGCCTAACTTGTACGGGATCCTAAGGGGATAGTGGAAACCCTTCACGGAGGTGAAGGCGGGGACTAGAGCTACGGGCTCGAACCTCGAAACAAATCACTTTGTTTGCGATTGGCTTGGCGTTCCTCTTGCTTAATTTCTTGCTTTAAATTACTTCCAATTTATTGCTTGTGAACTAACTTTTATTTGTGCTATCCTTACTTGTTTAATTTACTTGCCTTCAATATTCCTGCTACTATACTTGTGTGCATTTCATCATCGCATTTCATACTTGGAATTGTTCGATCACACCTCAATACAACACGGTTGCATTGCGCACCTCTAACCCATTAAGGGGAATTGGGAGGAAGGAGTTCAGAACCTCGCAAGGGGTATTCGGCTCTTAGTCGTGTTTTGAGAGATCGTTGCATCACTCACTTAGTAAAATTTGAAAAGAGCATTAGATTAGCAATTACACCTATTCACCCCCCCTCTAGGTGTATTTCAATTGGTATCAGAGCTTGGACTCTAGGATTTGGCTTAACAACCTTAGAGAGATCCTTATATTGCTAATCACTTCATTCATATCCACATTCATTTAAAAATGGCCGATGGAATTAAAACCCACCTAAGTTTGATGGACTTAACTTTCCCATATGGAAAGTTAAGATGACCGTGTTTTTGCAATCTCTAGGTAGCCGAGTTGCAAAAGCCGTGACTAAGTCCTTTAGTGTACCCCCCGGTGACGAATCCACTTGGTCCGAAATAGAGACTAAGGAATTCGATGCCAATGCCAAAGCTCACTATGCACTCCTACAAGCCCTAAATGATGATGATATTGCTAGGGTTATACATTGCAAATCCGCATATGAGATTTGGTCACATTTGATAGTCACACACGAAGGGACATCACAAGTTAAGAAGGCTAAGATTGACCTTCTTAGGTCCCAATATGAAACATTTAGCATGCAAGAAAATGAAACCATAGATGATATGGTTACAAGATTTACCAAGATTACTAATGGACTTTCTTCTTTAGGTGAAGATATCAATAATGATCAAAGAGTGAGGAAGATCATCCGTGCTCTTCCTACTTCATGGGAGGTCAAAGCAACAACTTGAAGGAACTCAACGACAATGAGGAGATGGAGCTCATAGGTCTCATTGGGAACCTCAAAACCCATGAGATGGAAAGAAAGCAAGAGAGGACATGGCACCTACCAAAAAGAAGACCATTGCCTTCAAAAGTCATGCTAACTACTCCGACGAAGATGACGAAGAAGAAGATGACGAGGAGCTCTCACTTCTAGTCAAAAATGTCCGGAGGATGTACAACAAGGCAAAGTTCCAAGGAAGAAGGAGATGGCAAGGAGGCAAGGAAGAAAGGAAGATCATTTGCTTTAATTGCCAAAAGCCGGGACACATAGTAGCGGAGTGTCCGGACAAAGTAAAGCCATCTTCATCCAAGAAGCCATACAAGAAAAAGGCTATGAAAGCAACATGGGATGACGAAAGTGAATCCGAGGAGGAGATTGACACCGCCAATATGTGCTTCATGGCAAATGAGAGCACAAGCAAGGTAACCCCCCCAACTTTTCTTGATGAAGATTTATCCATGGATGAGTTAAGTGAAGCATTTATGGAACTCTCTCAAAATTATGATTTCATGAAGAAAAAGTATTTGAAAATGAAAAAGGATAATGAATCACTTAGTATTCAAGTTGTAAATCTCACAAAAGAAAAGGATAATTTAGTTTCCACCTTGACCACTACTAAAAATGATTTTGAAAAATATAAGACTTCTTGCAAGGGTAAGGCCCCACTAATTGATTCTAATGAGATTGCCATGCTTAAGAAAATTAGACTCATTAGATGTTGTTTTGAAAAAGTGTAGTGAATTGATAAAAGAAGATTGAGCTATGTTTCCTAAGAAACAAGCCCCAAAGAAAAATGCTCATGCTCATGTTCATGTTCATGCTACACAACCTAAACAATATGGCAAACCCCAAAAGCATGCTCACACTACTACACATACACATCATGCTTCATGTATAGAAAAGTGTACACATGCTCACATTGTGGAAGGAAAGGACACTTAGCTAATTTTTGCTATGATAGACTAAGTGCATCACATCATAATGTTTGGGTTCGTAACACTAACTTTCAAGGACCCAAGAAAGTTTGGGTACCAAAATCAACTATTGTTTTAAATGATGTAGGTACTTTCCAAAGCCCAACGACGTAGAGGTTTGTGGTATCTTGATAGCGGTTGCTCAAGGCACATGACTTGGGACATCAACAACTTTGCAACCCTATCAAGATATCATGAAGGTGGCACCGTCACCTTCGGAGATGACGCCAAGGGTAAAATCGTCGGTATTGGTAATGTAAAACTTGGCACCTCTCCTTAATTGAAAATGTGGTTTTAGTTGATGGCCTCAAGCATAATCTCTTGAGTGTTAGTCAACTTTGTGATAAAGGTTTTGATGTTGTTTTTGATAATGTTTCTTGTAAAGTGATTGATAGAACTTCTAATGTTTGTGTATTTTCCGGTTTCGTCGTGAAAGCAATGTTTACATGATTGATATGTTAAATATGTCTTGTAATATTACTTGTTTAAAAGCCCTCGATGACGACTCTTGGTTGTGGCATAGGAGATTAGGCACGTTTCATTTGACCATATTTCTAGGCTTAACTCTAAGGAAATGGTGAAGGGTATTCCTTCATTGAACTTTGAAAAGGACCGAGTTTGTGACGCATGTCAATTTGGGAAACAAACTAAGTCCTCATTCAAATCAATTAAGGATATCATGTCATCACGTCCATTAGAGCTAATCCACATGGATTTATTTGGCCCTACACAAACCAAAAGTTTAAGTGGGAGTAGATTTGCTTATGTTTTAGTAGATGATTTTTCGCGTTTTACTTGGGTTTATTTTCTTGAACATAAAAGTCAAACCTTTTCATATTTTCAAGCCTTTAAGAAAAGAGTTGAAAAGGAAAATGACTCCTCAATAATTAAATAAGAAGTGATAGAGGAGGTGAGTTCATTAACCTTCCCTTTACCGCTTTTTGTGAGGAACATGGAATAAAACATGAACTTTCTTGTCCTAGAACTCCACAACAAAATGGAGTAGTTGAGCGGAAAAATCGTACTTTGCAAGAGATGGCTAGGACTATGTTAAATGAATATGGTCTACCACATTATTTGTGGGCCGAGGCGTTCATACTTCATGTTACATTGCAAATCGTGTTTTCCTATGTAAAAATACTACTAAGACTTCTTATGAGATGTATTTTTCTAGAAAACCTAATGTTTCTTATTTCAAAGTGTTTGGTTGCAAATGTTTGTTTTAAATACAAATATTAATTTGGGAAAATTTGATGCTAGATCATATGAGGCTATTTTTGTAGGTTACTCAAATACTAGTAAGGCTTATAGAGTCTTCAATAGGTCAACTTTGACTATTGAGGAATCTATTCATGTTAAATTTGAGGAATCTAACAAGTTTGTTAAGAATTGTGTAGAAATTGATGCTTTAGATGAAGGCTTGGAGAAAGTGACCTTAGAGGATGCTTCTACCATGGGAGACAAGCCAAAGGATGGTGATGGAAGTGAAGCCAAAGTGGAAGAGGCTCAAGGAAATGAACATCAAGCAAATGAAGAGGAGCCTTCTCAACCACTACCAAAGGATTGGAGATTCAATCCTCATCATCCCAAGGACCTCGTCATAGGTGAAGTATCAAAAGGGGTAACCACTCGCTCTAAGATTCAAGATTTTTGTGGTAAATTATGCTTTTATTTCACACATAGAACCTAAAAATGTCCTCGAGGCCGAGGCCGATTCATATTGGTTGCTTGCCATGCAAGAGGAGCTCAATCAATTTGAGCGCAACAAGTTTGGCACCTTGTTCCTAGGCCCCAAGATAGACCTACTATTGGCACTAAATGGATCTTTAAGAACAAGTTGGATGAATCGGGTAATGTAGTTAGAAACAAGGCTAGGTTAGTTGCCCAAGGTTACACTCAAATCGAAGGGATTGATTTTGAAGAAACCTTTGCACCCGTAGCACGGCTCGAAGCCATACGGATGACCTTAGCATATGCCTCATTTAAAGATTTTAAGTTATTTCAAATGGATGTAAAAAGTGCTTTTCTTAATGGTTATATTGATGAGGAGGTGTATGTTGAACAAACCCCCGGGTTTGTTGATCCTACACACCCTAATTATGTTTATAAATTAGATAAAGCACTATATGGTTTGAAACAAGCCCCTAGGGCTTGGTATGAAAGATTGTCTTCATTTTTGCTTTCAAATGATTTTAAGAAAGGAAAAGTTGATAAAACATTATTACCAAACATGTAGATCAAGATATCCTCATAGTTCAAATTTATGTTGATGACATTATTTTTGGATTACTAATGTTCTCTTTGCAAGAATTTTGAATCATGCATGAAAAGGGAATTTGAGATGTCTATGATGGGGGAGCTCAACTTCTTTCTTGGACTTCAAATCAAGCAACGTAGTGATGGGACATTCATCAACCAAGCCAAGTACACCAAAGAACTCATCAAGAGGTTCGGGCTTGAAGGATCCAAAGTAGCAAAGACTCCCATGGCAACCACTACAAAACTTGACAAGGATGAACAAGGTAAGGAAGTAGACATCAAATTATTTCGTAGCATGATTGGTAGTTTACTTTATCTTACGGCTAGTAGGCCGGATATAATGTTTTCCGTATGTTTATGTGCACGTTTTCAATCATGTCCTAAGGAATCACACTTAATTGCGGTAAAAACGCATAATTAGGTATCTTAAGGGCACAATTGATTTAGGCTTGTGGTATCCGAAAACTAACCAATTTACCATGACTAGTTATTCGGATGCCGACTATGCCGGTTGTAGGGTAGATAGGAAGAGCACAAGTGGCGCTGCCAATTCTTGGGCAATTGTCTTGTGTCTTGGTCTTCCAAAAAGCAAAATAGTGTAGCCCTTTCAACCGCCGAGGCGGAGTATGTAGCGGCCGGAGCTTGTTGTGCACAAGTTCTTTGGATGCAACATACTCTTCTCGATTTTGATTTGCATTTTGATCATGTTAAAATTTATTGTGATAATACTAGTGCTATTCACATGACCAAAAATGCTAATCAACATAGTAAAACCAAACATATAGACATTAGATATCATTTTCTTAGAGATCACTTTGAAAAAGGTGACATTGATATAGATTTGTTTCAAACCGTTTTTCAACTTGCGGATATTTTCACAAAACCTTTAGATTATGCAAGATTTTCTTTTATTTGTGGTGAATTAAATGTTTGTAAAATTGATACTTAAAGTATCTTAGTTTGTTTGTTTTGGTTTTTTAATATGTGTTAAATTTTTTTTTTGTTTAAACCCTTTTTGATGTATGACAAAAAGGGGGAGAAAAATGTATGAGTTTGGAGAAATACTAAGTTGTTTTTAGTTGTTTTAATATTTGTTCATGTTTGAGTTTCTTATTTATGGTGATGACTTTGTTTTAAAAATGATTTTTGTATGCTTACATAGTTTCTCATATTCATGTTAAATATATAGCATTGTTTAAGGGGAGCTTTTCAAGCTTTTCCTCTTTTATTTGTTTAATAACTCATATGTTTTGTCATCATCAAAAGGGGGAGATTGTTGGCCCAAGGTTACAATCAACCCATGTTTAGTGTATTTTGATGATTACAAAACATATTAGTTATTTGTACTAATATCATTTGTTGTTTAAGTGTGTTTCAGGTTTATTATCATACTAGAAGTACTCTCACTCATATACAAAGATTTTGGACTCAAATACAAGCTATGGATTCAAGACAAGTCAAATTGGCTCAAAGTGCAATATTGAAGATCAAGTGAAGATTGCCCATGTTGAAGTCTTGAAGACCTAGAAGCTTGTAAGTGTAGTTTTTTGTTAAAGATAGGATATGTAAATTTTGGCTCTAGGATTTGCACACACACTTTTGATGTATGTTTCTATGTTTTTGAGAATGGTATTTCTAAGTTTATGCCTTAGTTCATACTTACATGTAGCCAAAGCCTTATATCTTCAAAACCTGTTTAAATACATGTATATAAACTATTTTCAGCATAACACTTAGCTTAAGATTTTTAAAGGAATTTTTACAAATTTTTCTAACTCAAAAATCTGCCCAGAAAACTGTTTTCCAGGCAGACCGGTCGACCGACCCTAAATATCAGTCGACCGGCTGCTGTGGCCAGACATGCACGAGGCTGTGCATGTCTGCCGGTCGACCGACCCTAAATATCGGTCGACTGATTTTTGTGGTCTGCTCTCTGTATCTTTCGGTCGACTGGGTCGGTCGACTGATAGAAGGAAACTGGGTTTCCTTCTGTGAGATCGGTCGACTGGAAGTCGACCGGAGCCTCAACGGCTCTTTTGCCAGCAGAGACCGGTCGACCGGCAGTCGACCGGTAAGCCTGCAACAAGCCAACGGCTCTTTCCTCTTTGGGCATTTCTGAAAAACTGTTTTTGGGTTTCTCTTAACAGAGTTTTTAGGAGTTGTTGGGGTGCTTTTGCAGAAGATTTTAGCAGGAAAAATCAGGGTTTTAACCTATTCTCTCCCTATAATAGTGGGGAATAGGCCTTAGTTATTAACCAAGAAAAATACAAGTTTTCATTGTTTTCAAGAGAAAGAGAAAAATAGTTTAAAGCTTCATTTCCATTCTTTCAAATTGGTTTTTCAGTTGTTGTTTGATCTCTAATATCACTCTACAACTGAAGCTTTTCTCACCACACTTCATAGAGCCAAAATCTCATATTCTTTCTATAAGTGAAGTTGTAAAAGAGTGAGAGTGTTTGTAAAAGAAGTGTTTTGTAAAAGAGAAAGAGTGTTGTGGTCTAGTTGAGATCACAAAGTTGTAACCTTTTGTTCTTGTGGAGACAAGCTCTTCGGTGGAGCTTCGTTGTAAGGTGTAAAGCTACGGGCTTGAGGTCTTTGGAGGCCTAACTTGTACGGGATCCTAAGGGGATAGTGGAAACCTTCACGGAGGTGAAGGCGGGGACTAGAGCTACGGGCTCGAACCTCGAAACAAATCACTTTGTTTGCGATTGGCTGGCGTTCCTCTTGCTTAATTTCTTGCTTTAAATTACTTCCAATTTATTGCTTGTGAACTAACTTTTATTTGTGCTATCCTTACTTGTTTAATTTACTTGCCTTCAATATTCCTTGCTACTATACTTGTGTGCATTTCATCATCGCATTTCATACTTGGAATTGTTCGATCACACCTCAATACAACACGGTTGCATTGCGCACCTCTAACCCATTTAAGGGGAATTGGGAGGAAGGAGTTCAGAACCTCGCAAGGGGTATTCGGCTCTTAGTCGTGTTTTGAGAGATCGTTGCATCACTCACTTAAGTAAAATTTGAAAAGAGCATTAGATTAGCAATTACACCTATTCACCCCCCCTCTAGGTGTATTTCAACAATGACTTGGACTTTACTGATCCAATAAAGCAGACCGTAAGCCAAAGTTATCTTTGAAGAGATCCAAGCAGGCTTGAGATGTTAAGTTAGCTCAACACTTAGCCTTACATTAGCCCCAAGGGGATAGCCTCGCCTAAGAGGCTAAGCTTATCTAGCTTCGCCTTGAAGTTCTCTATAGCCCCACAGAGAGCTAACTTACAACTTCACCCCACTTCGCTACAGCTTCGCCCGAAGCTCCCATTTAGCCCCGCCAGAGGCTGATCCAGGAGCTTCGCTCTAGAAATTTTATCCCTAGCTTTGCTGGAAGGAAAAAAGGGTTTAGCTCCGCAATGAGCTAAGCCTGCCATCGTAGGGAACTATGAAGGTAACTTTGCTGAAGTTCTAAGCTGAAGCTTAACTTAGCTCCGCAGCGAGCTTTACCAGTAATCAATTGATCGTTTCATATGGAGGATTAATGGATGAACCCCACTAATTTAGTGGGATTAACACCACTTTAAGTGGGCAGTTACACCCACCCACTTCGCCCCACATTAAGTGAAGATAATTAAGGCATAACGGCAGGGAGGACTTCGCACGAACTCTCTAACTTCATTGAAAGCTCACAAGTAGCTTCGCTACGAGGTCATTCGCAGCCTTACGCGAAGTAAAGACTGATTCAGCCTTGCTGAATTCAAGGGGGGCGGTTACACCCTATTCCAACTATAAATAGTCCCTGGCTGGACAGAAGCAGGGATACGGAGAGAGACGCGTACGGACAGAGTGGAACAAAACGGCTATCAGGCTAGAGAGAAGATTATTTAAAAGAAATTCAGTCAGAGATCTTTAGAGAGTATTATCTTATTCTCTTGCTTCCAACTACTCGATTTCTAAAACCAAGCGAGAAGGGAATCCTAGTAGGAGGCAGCTTGATCGTCTGACTGATTGCATCGTCAAAAGGATAAAGTGATCGCGCGCTGATCAGATTTCTACCGGCATACTCAGAAGAGATCTACTTGTAATCCTTTTTTTGATTACTTATAATTTCGCTTCTCGATTCTTTTTGTAGGTTTTCCCATGAATACTCATTTTTGATGGAAAACAAGGGAAACCGATGGATATCAATATGTGTTCGTGTTTATAGTGGTATTAGGTATGTTGTACAACCCAAACTTTAGTTCTACCTGAGGGCCTCCAGGTGTTCTGAGGGGTGCGTTGGCACCCTTCTTGTTACTTCCTGAATGGGCATATAAATAAGACCCACCTACTGTACGCCTTGCAGCCGGTTCCATACACCAGCGATGGAACACCCTGGACTGTGGTCCTGGGCATGCACGGGACCCACTGTAAATATTATTCGTTGATACCCTCATTGGTTTCCAATAACAACCTCTGCTTACTCATATATGGATGTATATGTGTTGGGACGCTAGGGCACATACCTAGATATATGGGTAGGATGAGTAATAATAATAATAAGATATATTTAATAATTCGTCATGTTATTTTGCAATTTGGGTTATATACACTCAGATTACGGTGAAGTGAGGCATGAGGTATATAGATGAGGGTTTCCTTATTTGGATTATTCCTTCGACCTACTTGTCTTATGAAGCTATAAACTGAGCTTGTATACATGGTTTTGCAAGTATTCTATTTATCAATTTTAACAATTTTATGATATTTTCTCAGTTTAGGAGACAATTAGGGTTATAAGAAACCAGGATACGATGATGTGAGAAATAAGGTATATATATGAGGGTTTCCTTGTTTGGATTATTTCTTCGACGTACTAATCTCACTGATTCGTAATTTGAGCTTGCATAACTGGTTTTGCCATATTTACTTCACTTGATGTCTCACAATACGGTTTTAATACATGCTCTTTGACTTGAATTATCGACACAAGTGTGCTTGCTCTTGCACGGCACTTAGCACTCATCTTACCATTCGTTGGGGAGTTTCTGACTCCCCTGGATCTGCATGTTCAGATCTTGGAGCTTGGACCGTGATGGATTCCCTATTGATCAGAGTAGTGCAATGGTAGCGTAGTGGATCAGCAGTTGACTGTCTGAGGTCCCTTTCTTCCAGAAGGCCCATGCTCGTCTCTCGAGTTTTTCTTTTGTAAATCGTGAGTGTCTTTAGTACTGTAAATAATTATTTATTTCTTTGTATTTTCGCATTTGCGCCTATCGGTGATATGATATTCTTGTAATATTGTGTCACATCCTGTAATAACTTAGTAATTATACTCATATGTTAGAATGTATAATGCACCGCATACTTTCATACTCTGATTCTTGCATGTATTGATACTTAGTGTATATATGTGAGGGTATTTTCGACCTGCGTATATATGTCGCAGTAACGTCTCCGTACCCACGGGATCGGGGCGCTGCAATCGGTTTCCCCCGATACGATGCAAGTTGTCTTTTTTATATTTTATTATGTAATTATCAGAGTACGGGAATATGCAGGAAGAAGTCAGGAGTATCAGGAGTACATGCGTACTGGAATACATAGTATATCAGGATATCAAGTACTGTATTCCTGTAATGTGATAATCATGAGTCAACTGTAAGTATGGCAGGTGTCAATTAATAACGAGCAGGTGTCAGGTGATAACATGGTAAGTGTTAGTCCATCAAGTGAATATACGTCAAGCGATAACACATCAGATATAATTGTTGAATAAACGTTACAGGAAAACAGTATCGATACATAAGATCGGTATGAATACTGAAAATTATGAAGCTTTTGAAAAATAGTATAAGTAAGGGTTTCAAACTCTTCACAACTATTAAATAAAGAATAATAGTTAAATTATAAAGTAGGCAAGCGGGTAAACAAGTAAGTAAACATCCAAGCGTGCTAAGAAAAACCGGACCTAAACTAATGCACAACACTAGACGCCATTATGTTTGGCGTGATTACTGCTCACGGCGAAGCTAACGCGCGTGTGTGATAGCGGGTAAATCGCTCTGCATCACCCATGACGAAGGCGCGCTCACGGCGTAATTACACTCAAACGGAGCTGTGAAATCCTGAACTCCAAATACACGTGCACGGCCCGGGCAATACCTACAAGCATAAGGAGAGAGAGTGTAATTAAAGAGAGAGTTAAAGAGAGAAAGAGAGAGTTGAGGGGAGAGAGGGTTCAGGAGAGAGAGGAGACTGAGAGAGAGAGAAAGAGGGAAAGGAGAGGGGTGGCCGGCTAGGTGGTGGCCGATGGCGGCTCTGGTCGGCGGCGGCCCACAGAGAAGAGAGAGGGTGAGGGAGGAGAGAAAGAAAGAAGAGAGATAAAAGAGAAAGAAAAAAAAAGATCCAATGAGATGGGAGAGGAGAACGAGGAGGAGAGAGGCTGGTCGGCACGCGGCTGGCCAGGTGGCGTTGTGGCGCTAGCCAGCGCGCCCCGGCCGCAGGAGGAGGAAAGGTAAAACAAAGAAAAAAAGAAAAGAAAGAAGAAGAACAAAAGAAAGAAGAAGAAGGAGAAGGAGAAGGAGAAGAGAGGGTGAGTTGGTGGCGGTGGTCACACGGTGATGACGGTCCCACGGTGGTGGATCTCGTGGAGAGAGGGAGAGAAGTGAAAAAGAGACATAAAGAAAGAGAGAGGGGGACAAAAAGAGAGTAGAGGGGATCAAAACTAGGGGGTAGTCGGCGGTACTGGGAGGTTGCCAACGAGGCAGGCAGCACGGCGATGATGGCCTAAGGCGGTAGTCGGCTGGTGAAGGAGGGAGAGAAGGAGTGAGAAAGAGCGAGGGAAAGAAGTGAAAATCACGTAGAGGGGGGGTGAATAGGTGATAGTACTAATCTAGAAACTAAATGCGGAAGCTAAAAATTATTTTGCAACACACTTAATACAACCAACAAGTGTAGCCGAATTCCCCGTGAAGGGCTTTGGATTAACTCCTCTTGATTCTCCTAGATAAGGGTTGAGGTGCTATATGAAGCTCTTGTGGTTAAGTATAAGTGAGGCACACAAACACGACCAAGCATATAATATGAATAGGCAATATGAATATATGCAAGGCACAAATGCAAGCAAATAAGATATGGCAATATGAATGATGCAATGCACAAAAGTAAAGAGAGAGAGAGAGTTGAGAGGCAATGGATCAAATGCAAACACAAAGATATGTTTCGAGGTTCGAGCCCCTAGCTCTACGTCCCCGCCTTCACCGAGAAGGATTTCCAATCCACTAACTTGTCCACCGAGGACTCCCACCGAGGAAACCTCCACCGAGGAGGATTTGTTACAACAATAGGAGTACCGAACTCCTCTCTCAAACACCACCTCACAACCGAGGGGTAGGCCCGTAACCAAACAACCACAATCACCTCTACCGAAGAGGGATACAAACCAAACTCCACCTCTCACAAGAGAGAGTAAACAACAATCTCCACCTCTATCAAAGAGGGAGCAAACAACAACTCAACCTCTACCAAAGAGGGAGCAAATACCAACCCAAATCAACAACCTCAACTTCTACCAAAGAGGGAGTAACCAACAAATGAGGGTTTACAATCTTGGAGGCTACAACAACCTCAAACAATTTCTTTTTCCACAAAACAAATGATCCTAATAGAATAGGATAGAAGATAAAGCTCAAGTGGAAAAACTAGGTGTTTGGAAAACAAAACTGAAAGAAATAATCTGGGAAAACTCTTGAAGATAATAGAAATGAAGAACAAACACAAATCTCCCAAAATACTATTTTCTTTGATTTCCCCAAACCCTAAAACACAAAACTAAATTGAAAGTTTAAAGCCCAAAAATACTTTTGAAAACTTATTTTAAACACTAGAGAAACTCTGAAATTTTTCTTGTCAAAAGTCTTGTAAAAATCCCCAAAGAGATAGGGTATTGATAGCACCAAAAGAAAACTAGCCGTTAGGCTGATCTGTCAGCCTAACAGGCTTGCGGTCGACCGGCCGGTCAATCGCCAACGGTCATAAATATGACCGTTGGGGCAACCCGGTCGACCGCCCGGTCGACCGACCCACTGTGTCTGCCTGCACAAGGCTGTGCACGTCGGTCTACCGCACGGTCGACTGACCTGGCCTGTCAGCCACAGTCTGGGTCAGAAACTGGGTAAAAATAATTTTAAAAATTCTTTTATCTCTTCTAAAAAATTCCCAAAAATAGTTTTAACATTTTGCATGATATATAAATATGTGATAAAAATTTCAACTCAAATATCAAGCAATTTGAACTATTTTTGTGTCTTATCATTTTTACCAAAAAACAAAAACTGTATTTTATCAAACTTGGATTTTTCTCAATAGGAAATCTGATTTCTCCTAAAACTCATTGAAATACAAAAACATGATATTTGAACATTATTAGACATGTTACATATGGACATAGGTCCAATATACAAGAAACAAATATATATCATAGTTTTTGTCTTTAATTCCAAAATAATGTTTTGTTAAAAATACCAAAACATAAAACACATGAATAGGTATGTCAAACTAAGTTTGTATAAGAAATTTAAGCATGCATGTATAGAAAGAATACATCTACTATACATATAAACCATTTAACTTATTTTGATCTACTATTCATGAAAACAAATATCGGTTAAACTAAAAATCGAAAAACCAATATCCAAACATAAAACGTGTGTGTATTGTGCACTTGAGCATATCAACTATTCTTATCTTTACAAATGGATCTAAACACACTAAACTAAAACTAGGATACCTAAGTCTTCTTGACGATCTTCAATCTTCAAGTCGACTCGACCCAAAACGTGATCCACGAGCAAGGCAATGTATGATCTTTGATGCTCGGACTCTGGAATCACCATGTGAAGGCTTCAAAACTCCTTATTGAAGCTAATCACCAACTAATATCTTGGTTAATGATCTGAAACTTAAATAACACAAGATTATTAGTAAACATAACTACATGAGTTAATCATCATCAAAACTAGAGTGGAAGGCCTCTGGGCCAACAATCTCCCCCTTTTTGATGATGACAAAACTCATGGAGTTATATGCATGGATTAAAGTTAAGCTTCAAAGAAGCTCCCCCTTAACTCATGCGTAGCAAATAAACATAAATATGCAATGAATATTAAACACGAAACATGCATAGATATGCATAAAACAATAAAACATGTTCTTGATACCAATGAAATTTTCAAAAACAAAACATGCTCTAGATACCAATTAAACTTAATATATGCAAAACATAAATATGCATATAAAAAACTCAACATCTTTCTCCACATCTTTCTCCCCCTTTTGTCAATCATCAATAAAGGGGTAAAAGCAAAAGCAAAACAATAAATTTTTCTCCCCCTTTTTGTTCGAAACAAAGAATCAACAAAAGGGTCAAAACAATAAAAACAATGTTCTCCCCCTTTTTGTCTAAAACAAAAAGAATATCAATAAGGGGTTACAATCAATTAAGATATCAATTTAAAAATATGTCAAAGTAGTGCATCTTGATACCAATTGAAAGTGAACATAGATCAATCAACAAATAGTATATGCGATATATATATTCATGAAGAGGAAGATGTGAAGCTTCCCTACATAGATACATTACATGAAGGAGGGATGACAAGCCCTAATTCACATAACGTACACTACGCAATGCATAAGAGGAGATGTGAAGCTCCCCCTACACACATGTACCACATAAAGAAGAGTTGTCAAGCTCCTCAATACAAGATACACTCATCATGAATCTATATGTAGAAGATATGTTAAGCTCTCCTTGTATATAGGCAATACAAATCAAAACTTTTGACTATTTTCTTTAAATAAAATTTTGATATACCAATTTAAATCATTCAAATAGACATCTTGATATCAAAGAGAGTATTTTTCTTTTTAAACATATGAAATCAATTTGAAATTTTTATTTTCTATCATAAAGTAAGGGAGTGGAAATACAAATACAAATTGAAATATGAAAATCGAATTTTCTCCCCCTTTATGAAATACAAACTAAACACATGCATAAGCTTGTTTAAGAATACCAATTGAAAACTAATCAATTGAAACATGATGATCATTAAAACTCAAGCTTAGCATAAATAAAAATATATATATGTATGAAAAATAGATACCAATTGAAATTGATACTCTTCGAAATGTAAGCATACATATATAAAAAATATATGAGTACACAAAAAAAATGTCAATATTGATACCAATTGAATGTGTAACGCCCCGATCCTGGCGGGTACGGAGACGTTACTGCAACGTATATACGCAGGTCAAAAATACCCTCACGTATATACGCTAAGCATCAGTACAGGCAAGAATCAGAGTACGGAAGCAAATGGTGCATTATACATTCCAACACATGAGTACAATTACAAAGTTATCACCAGAGGTGACAAATATTACAATAATATTACATCACCAATAGGCGCAAATGCGAGAATACAAAGAGATGTATAAGCATGAACAGTACAAAAGGCACTCACGAGTTTACAAAAGGAAAACTCGAGAGGCACACAGGGGGGCCTGGAAGGATAGAGCTCCAGACGGTCTGCTGGGGATCCATGCTTCAGCTGCGCCACTCTAATCAGCAACTAGGGAATCCACACGCTCCAAGCTCCATGACCTGGACATGAGGATCCAGGGGAGTCAGATAGAACTCCCCAGGCGAGTGGTGATATGAATGCCAAGTGGCGAGCAAAGATAAGCACACGTGTAACATTAAAACCGAATCATAATCATGCATTGAAAACCGTGTCGTGAGCATAAGCATGTATAAGCAGGTAGATATATAACAAGTGATATCAAGCAGGAACTACTCATGGAATGATAAGATAGGAGCAGTAGACTGATGGAATGGAACATCGGTAATAAAATAGGGTATGAGTAGCTAATATGATAATAATCATAAAACCGGAAATCCGATGTAAAAACCCGATACAACCAATCATGACAAAGCATACCACAGGTCTATAACTGGCATCTTTTATTATTATTATTACTCGTCTTACCCTGATGTCTAGATATGTGAACTAGCGTCCCAGTACACATATATCCACATCTGAGTAAAGCAAGGTTGTTATTGGAAACCTAACGGGAGTATCAACGAACAATGTTTACAGTGGGTCCCGTACATACCCGGGACCACGGCCCAGGATTGTTCCGTTGCTTGGTGGACGGAACCTGCCGCAAGGCGATCAGGAGGGTCTTATAAGATGCCCTTATCAAGATGGAACCAGGAAGGAGGGAGCCAGCACTCCCCTCGGTCGCCTGGAGGCCCACAGGTCAGACCGGAAGTTTTAGTTGCACAACATGCCTAGTACCACTGTAAACACGAACATGTATTGATAGCCGCAAGTTTCCCCGACCCGATGTAAGTTGTCCAGTTTTATGGTTTATTATGTAATTATCAATTTACGGGAATAGCAGGTGCAAGACATGATTAGGAGTTCAGGAGTACATGAGTACTGCAGATTCAGGTCACTGTATATATAATTCAGGATAACAAGTACAAGATTCAAGTCACTGCATGTAATGCAGGATAACAAGTATAGTATTCCCGTAAATGTGATAATCACAGGTCAAGTATTAATATGTCAAGAGGCAAGTATATCATGCGGGTGTCAAGTGATAGCATGACAGGAGGATGATATTTGGCAGGTGACCAATCATGTCAAGAGATTGATATTAGTCCGGTGGCAAGTCATGTCATAACAAGGGGCCTTGCCAAGTAGTAGCATGTCTGGTGTTAGGTGATAACACTTCAGTTGTCAGGTGATACAAACAGGAGTTAAATAGTAGCATGTAGTAACAGGTATGAAATAATGGCATGTCAAGTGTTAACATATCAGGTAAATACATGGCATGTGATAGAGTAGTAGCTGAGCACAACCAAGCGGAGCTGAGCAAGCTGGAGGCACAGATAGCAAACAGTATTTAACACTGGAGCGTCTGGCAAGGTTACCGGGACAACTCGGCTTAAAGTACGAGTAGAAAATCCGGCAGCATCTCACCTAGAAGAATCTAGTGGTAAAGCGCTGAACGCTGATCATGATGACCAGGCGGAGCTGAACAAGCTGGAGGCACAGGCAGCGAACAGGGTTTAGACACTAATGCGCTTGGCGAGATTACTGGGACAACTCGGTTTAAAATACGAGTAGCAAATCCGACAGCATCTCACCTAGACGAATTTAGTGAATAAAGCGCTGAGCGCTAAGTATGCTCACCAGACGGAGCTGAGAAACCTGACGGTCCCAATCACTTCTCTTTCGAGATAGTGAGAGACCGGAGGCTGAAGGGTCTGGAGGTCAAGTATGCTCGGGGTTTAAGCGCACTCTCGGTGGCTACCAGCCATCCCAGGAGTGGGCAGAAACCCAGAGTTCAACGACCACGAAGGGTCGGCCACGCATAGTATAAAGCAGTAAAATACATATAAACATGGAATAAAATACATGTCGACCCGACGAAGCGGGGAAACCCAAATGGAGGCGAGGACACTCGCCTAAATCACCGGAAATGCCGAAAGGTCCGAAATCCATGGAACTCGCGCACGCGCCATAAAATATAATAATATATAAATATTTAGAGGGAGAAAGTGAAGAGGAGAGAGAAAGAGTTAGAGAGAGAAACCTAGAGAGAGAAGTATATGGAAAGAGAGAGTGTACAGGGAGACGCGAGTTATGCGAGTGAGACGCGGGGGTCGCAGACGCGGGAGTCGCGTCGCGGGAATAGCAGACGCGGGAATCACAGACGCGGGAATCACGTCGCGAAGGTGCCACAAACGCGGGGTTCGAGACCCGCGTTCAAGTCAGGGCATGAGGAGAACACAAACGCGGGCATTAGCTCCGCGTCGTGTAGATACGAAAGGGATACAGACGCGGGCATGGATTTCGCGTTGCGTCGATACAAGAACGCGAAGGCCGCACTAAGGAGTTGCCTGGACGCGGGGGTGAGATCCGCGTCAACAGAGAGAAAGAGAGAGACAGGGAAAGATGATTTCATTGGTAGTGGTGTTATTTGGTGAAGAGATGGATTTTAATGGAGTAATGAAAAGGAGGTGATGATGAAGGTGTTGTTGGAGGTTTAAGTAGTGGAGATGGAGGTGGTATTGTGATGGGGAAAGTGATGGTGGAAGTGAAGAAGGTGGTGGAAAATAGTAGAAGTGATGGTGATGAAAACGGTTAAGAAAAGATGGTGGTGGTGACGTTAGTGTTGTCGTTTGCAATTGTCACCGGAATGATTACCGGAATAATCGTGAACGATTACCGGAATAATCATCGGAGATGTTGCCGACGAAGAAGAGCTCGGCCCCAATCCAAGGAGGGTGGCCGGCCCTAGAGAAGATGATGGGGTGGTGGTTTTGTGGAGAGGTTTGTTGTGGTGGTAGTTTTGGAGAAGGTAAAGGAGAAGGTGGAGGCTTTGGTGGAGTTTTGGGGTTTGTGTTGGTTTACATGGAGATGGAGGAGGAAGAAGATGAAGGTAGGGAGTTTGGATAAGTTGTGATTGTGGTGGTTGTGATGGAGATTAAGGAGGAGTTGGTGGTGGTTAAGGTTTTGGTGAAGAGAAAAATGAAGTGGAAAGAAGAAGGAAAGTTTATATAGGAATTGAAATTGTGAAGGTGATGTAAAAATGTTTAGGGAGGGGGTTTTTTGTAAAATGGAGAGGTGAGGTGGCTCTCTTGGCCGGCCATGGTGATGGGAGAGGTGTTTGAGTGTTTTGGGATATTTTTGGAGAAGATATTTTTGGTGGAGGAGATATTTTTGGTGGAAAGTTGTAGAAAGTAATGGAAGAATGGAGAATTTGGTGGAAGGAAAAAAAAGGAAAGAAAAAGGAAAAAAGGAAAAGAAATTGAAAAAGGAAGATATTCTATTGGAAGAAAAAGTGAAAATAATTAGAGTAGCGGATTCCCGGGATTTAGTTGCGGATGCGGAAAACTTTCGGAAAAATACCGAAATCGTCCGAAAATCAAGTATCTCGGAACGACCCACAAAAATTCTCAAAAATCAAGAATATTATTCTAAGAATCATGGTGAAATTCGTTTCAAGAAATTCTTTATAGTTTTTAAATTAAAAATCTTAGAATCGGCCGCCAATATCGGTCGACACGAAATCTCGCAGAAATCTGATAAATTCTGAAAATTCTCAAAAAATGAATTAATATAGTAAATATTATTCTAAGCAAATTTGTGAAAGCGGTTTCTCAAAATTTGACTCCATTTGCAAATTAAAAATCCAGGAATCGGTTAGCGGCACTGGTCGACACCAGTTTTGAAGATTTTCATTTTAATTCAGAAAAATTCCAAAAAATCACAAATAATCTAAAATATTGGAAAATGATGTTTAAAACTAAAATCGGTCAAATCTAAATACCAGAAAGACCAAATCGAGTAATACCCTAGGATCGGGTCCTCGGTTCAAACTAGGGCTGACTCCGAGTCCGTGAATCCGGATCCAAGACAAAACGATCATATAAATAATTCATAATACAAAACAAATATAGGAAGTAAATCGAAAAATACGATCAAAAAATCTGAATACGCAACTAAGTACGTATTCCGGGAGCGGGGTGTTATAATCCATCCACCTTACAAAAATTGTGTCCTCGCAATTTTGATAAGGGGTAAATTGAACATAAAGAGGATAAGGACGGGAATTATACCAATTAAGATATGAATCACTATAGGTAGGGCTCTCGAGTTGACTGAACAATAATCAGAACATAGACATCCTCTGCACTTCCGACTGTATAAATCTTCGAACAATGCCGAATAATATTGACTGATAACACAGCTTTGCAATAGAATTCCCGCTGTACTGCATACTTAATGTCGCTCTGAGGATGAGCCATAATACTGAAGATAAAGAAAATCCTGATAGTCCTGAGCATAATAAAGAAGACCGATAATTGAGAATTCCGAATACCAGGCATCAATCACTCCGAAAGATATAGCCGAGAATGTAGAACATCCATAGAGAATTCCGACTACTGACTTCTGAAAGATAACCCGATCAGGATCAATCCTGAGAATACCCGAGCTTCATAGAGTTGGCCCAAGAGATCATATAATCGCTTCATTCAGAACCAGCCACTACCCCTCTAGTCTATTCATATCTTAAGTTGGTATAAAGGCTTCGAAAAACCAAAACAGGGGAAAGATGGAAGGGATTAGGAATCAAAGGAAGGATGATCAAGAATGAATAGATAACTCTGTACTTGTAGTTGGACTGTATAACCAGGACTCATGCATTCCAGTTACAAATTTCATTACCATTAATTTGCCATCTGGACGTACTGAGGACGCGAGAGCCTAGGCTCTGATACCATCCTGTAACGCCCCGATCCCGGCGGGTACGGAGACGTTACTGCAACGTATATACGCAGGTCAGAAATACCCTCACGTATATACGCTAAGCATCAGTACAGGCAAGAATCAGAGTACGGAAGCAAATGGTGCATTATACATTCCAACACATGAGTACAATTACAAAGTTATCACCAGAGGTGACAAATATTACAATAATATTACATCACCAATAGGCGCAAATGCGAGAATACAAAGAGATGTATAAGCATAAACAGTACAAAAGGCACTCACGAGTTTATAAAAGGAAAACTCGAGAGGCACACAGGGGGGCCTAGAAGGATAGAGCTCCAGACGGTCTGCTGGGGATCCATGCTTCAGCTGCGCCACTCTAATCAGCAACTGGGGGAATCCACACGCTCCAAGCTCCATGACCTGGACATGAGGATCCAGGGGAGTCAGATAGAACTCCCCAGGCGAGTGGTGATACGAATGCCAAGTGGCGAGCAAAGATAAGCACACGTGTAACGATAAAACCGAATCATAATCATGCATTGAAAATCGTGTCGTGAGCATAAGCATGTATAAGCAGGTAGATATATAACAAGTGATATCAAGCAGGAACTACTCATGGAATGATAAGATAGGAGCAGTAGACTGATGGAATGGAACATGGGTAATAAAACAGGGTATGAGTAGCTAATATGATAATAATCATAAAACCGGAAATCCGATGTAAAAACCCGATATAACCAATCATGACAAAGCATACCACAGGTCCAAACTGGCATCTTTTATTATTATTATTACTCATCTTACCCTGATGTCTAGATATGTGAACTAGCGTCCCAGCACACATATATCCACATCTGAGTAAAGCAAGGTTGTTATTGGAAACCTAACGGGGGTATCAACGAACAATGTTTACAGTGGGTCCCGTACATACCCGGGACCACGGCCCAGGATTGTTCCGTTACTTGGTGGACGGAACCTGCCGCAAGGCGATCAGGAGGGTCTTATAGGATGCCCTTATCAAGATGGTACCAGGAAGGAGGGAGCCAGCACTCCCCTCGATCGCCTGGAGGCCCATAGGTCAGACCGGAAGTTTTAGTTGCACAACATGCCTAGTATCACTGTAAACACGAACATGTATTGATAGCCGCAAGTTTCCCCCGACCCGATGTAAGTTGTCTAGTTTTATGGTTTATTACGTAATTATCAATTTACGGGAATAGCAGGTGCAAGACATGATCAGGAGTTCAGGAGTACATGAGTACTGCAGATTCAGGTCACTGTATATATAATACAGGATAACAAGTACAAGATTCAAGTCACTGCATGTAATGCAGGATAACAAGTATAGTATTCCCGTAAATGTGATAATCACAGGTCAAGTATTAATATGTCAAGAGGCAAGTATATCATGCCGGGTGTCAAGTGATAGCATGACAGGAGGATGATATTTGGCAGGTGACCAATCATGTCAAGAGATTGATATTAGTCCGGTGGCAAGTCATGTCATAACAAGGGCCTTGCCAAGTAGTAGCATGTCTGGTGTCAGGTGATAACACTTCAGTTGTCAGGTGATACAAACAGGTGTTAAATAGTAGCATGTAGTTAACAGGTATGAAATAATGGCATGTCAAGTGTTAACATATCGGGTAAATACATGGCATGTGATAGAGTAGTAGCTGAGCACAACCAAGCGGAGCTGAGCAAGCTGAAGGCACAGATAGCAAACAGTATTTAACACTGGAGCGTCTGGCAAGGTTACCGGGACAACTCGGCTTAAAGTGTGAGTAGAAAATCCGGCAGCATCTCACCTAGACGAATCTAGTGGCAAAGCGCTGAACGCTGATCATGATGACTAGGCGGAGCTGAACAAGCTGGAGGCACAGGCAGCGAACAGGTTTAGACACTAATGCGCTTGGCGAGATTACTGGGATGACTCGGTTTAAAATACGAGTAGCAAATCCGACAGTATCTCGCCTAGATGAATTTAGTGAATAAAGCGCTGAGCGCTAAGTATGCTCACCAGACGGAGCTGAGAAACCTGACGGTCCCAATCACTTCTCTTTCGAGATAGTGAGAGACCGAAGGCTGAAGGGTCCGGAGGTCAAGTACGCTCGGGGTTTAAGCGCACTCTCGGTAGCTACCAGCCATCCCAGGAGTGGGCAGAAACCCAGAGTTCAACGACCACGAAGGGTCGGCCACGCATAGTATAAAGCAATAAAATACATATAAACATGAAATAAAATACATGTCGACCCGACGAAGCGGGGAAACCCAAATGGAGGCGAGGACACTCGCCTAAATCACCGGAAATGCCGAAAGGTCCGAAATCCATGAACTCGCGCACGCGCCATAAAATATAATAATATATAAATATTTAGAGGGAGAAAGTGAAGAGGAGAGAGAAAGAGTTAGAGAGAGAGTATATGGAAAGAGAGAGTGCACAGGGAGACGCGAGTTATGCGAGTGAGACGCGGGGGTCGCAGATGCGGGAGTCGCGTCGCGGGAATAGCAGACGCGGGAATCACGTCGCTAAGGTGCCACAAACGCGGGGTTCGAGACCCGCGTTCAAATCAGGGCATGAGGAGAACACAGACGCGGGCATTAGCTCCGCGTCGTGTAGATACGAAAGGGATACAGACGCGGGCATGGATTTCGCGTTGCGTCGATACAAGAACGCGAAGGCCGCGTTAAGGAGTTGCCTAGATGAGGGGGTGAGATCCACGTCAACAGAGAGAAAGAGAGAGACAGGGAAAGATGATTTCGTTGGTGGTGGTGTTATTTGATGAAGGAGATGGATTTTAATGGAGTGATGAAAAGGAGGTGATGATGAAGGTGTTGTTGGAGGTTTAAGTAGTGGAAATGGAGGTGGTATTGTGATGGGGAAAGTGATGGTGGAAGTGAAGATGGTGGTGGAAAATAGTAGAAGTGATGGTGATGAAAACGGTTAAGAAAAGATGGTGGTGGTGACGTTAGTGTTGTCGTTTGCAATTGTCACCGGAATGATTACCGAAATAATCGTGAACGATTACCGGAATAATCATCAGAGATGTTGCCGACGAAGAGGAGCTCGGCCCCAATCCAAGGAGGGTGGCCGCCCTAGAGAAGATGATGGGGTGGTGGTTTTGTGGAGAGGTTGTTGTGGTGGTAGTTTTGGAGAAGGTAAAGGAGAAGGTGGAGGCTTTGGTGGAGTTTTGGGGTTTGTGTTGGTTTACATGGAGATGGAGGAGGAAGAAGATGAAGGTAGGGAGTTTGGAGAAGTTGTGATTGTGGTGGTTGTGATGGAGATGAAGGAGTTGGTGGTGGTTAAGGTTTTGGTGAAGAGAAAAATGAAGTGGAAAGAAGAAGGAAAGTTTATATAGGAATTGGAATTGTGAAGGTGATGTAAAAATGTTTAGGGAGGGGTTTTTTTGTAAAATGGAGAGGTGAGGTGGCTCTCTTGGCCGGCCATGGTGATGGGAGAGGTGTTTGAGTGTTTTGGGATATTTTTGGAGAAGATATTTTTGGTGGAGGAGATATTTTTGGTGGAAAGTTGTAGAAAGTAATGGAAGAATGGAGAATTTGGTGGATGGAAAAGGAAGGAAAGAAAAAGGAAAAAGGGAAAAGAAATTGAAAAAGGAAGATATTCTCTTGGAAGAAAAAGTGAAAATAATTAGAGTAGCGGATTCCGGGATTTAGTTGCGGATGCGGAAAACTTTCGGAAAAATACCGAAATCGTCCGAAAATCAAGTATCTCGGAACGACCCGCAAAAATTCTCAAAAATCAAGAATATTATTCTAAGAATCATGGTAAAATTCGTTTCAAGAAATTCTTTATAGTTTTTAAATTAAAAATCCTGAAATCGGCCGCCAATATCGGTCGACACCAAATCTCGCAGAAATCTGATAAATTCTGAAAATTCCAAAAAGTGAATTAAAATAGTAAATATTATTCTAAGCAAATTTTTGAAAGAGGTTTCTCAAAATTTGACTCCATTTGCAAATTAAAAATCCAGGAATCGGTCAGCGGCACTGGTCGACACCGGTTTTGAAGATTTTCATTTTAATTCAGGAAAATTCCAGAAAATCACAGAAAATCTAAAATATTGGAAAATGATGTTTAAAACTGAAATCGGTCAAATCTAAATACCAAAAAGACCAAATCGAGTAATACCCTAGGATCGGGTCCTCGGTTCAGACTAGGGCTGACTCCGAGTCCGTGAATCCGGATCCAAGATAAAACGATCATATAAATAATTCATAATACAAAACAAATACAGGAAGTAAATCGAAAAATACGATCGAAAAATCTGAACACGCAACTAAGTACGTATTCCGGGAGCGGGGTGTTACAGAAAGAATCCAATGATATCAATTGAAACAACAATAATATCAAGTGTATACCTCATATCCTATCCTCCCAACATGTTCAAGTTTAAAATGATTTTCACTATAAAGCATACATGAGCATGGTCTCCCATCCAACCGCTCTTGGAAGGTAGGGGTTTTCAAAAATAGGTTTGAAAATTATAGTATGTTTGAAAACTTCTACCATATCGAAGAATCCCGCAACTAGTTAAATGGAAAATCTTGTTAACTAGTACGAAATCCTTCAAGTAAGGAATAAAACAAAAATTTTTTCAAGAGACAAGAAATTCACATGATATCCAACACTCAAGTCAATGAAGCATAAATATGACTCATGAAAACAAAACATGAGTAAACAAGAAAAGTGAGTGTACAAATAAAATGTGAAGATCATAATCATGAAAAATAGACATTAAGCTCAATATTCCTTTAAACATAAAAACATGAAAATCATCAAAACTATTTAATCTTCAAGACATATGTATGTCTTATACAAACTAAGGTATACATACATATCTAAACACAATGAGTCCACAAAAGTATATGCATTAAGGCACGTGGCTCAAAGGACGTATATGTATAAACAATAATTTGGATAAAATGGACATATACATGAAGTTAAACAAGAAATCATAAAACAAATTCAAAAATGGGAATACAAGTTTAAGATGCATGAATCATCAAAACTAGACTATACTGGCACATCTAATGGGTTCAAATAAGCATTCAAGCTCAAACATATATAGATTTATTTGTGACCCACTATATGTACAAGTATATACCAAGTTTTAATAAAAACTAACATCTAAACATGTAATCAACGCATGAAGCATAAAAACAAGATATAAATCAACATGATAAACATAAACATGATTATTATGTAAATTCACATGTTATTAAACCTATGATAAACATGATAGCTAAACAAATGGTGAGAACACAAAATAATAGTCCATATTAAACATGGGTGTCTCAAATACTATACATGTATGTCAAGGGTCTAATAATCATGACATTAACATAATAATCTATAAACATCAAAGCATGCTATAAATAATGAACATGAAAAGCATGCATAAATAAATAAGGAGTAAGAGACCGTTATCAAAACTGATGAGGGCACCGCTCTAGTTCTCCAAACCAAGGTGGTCCTTCCAGCAAACTTCCCTTGAAAGTGATGCTTCCACAAAATAATCTTTAGGCTCGGAACGCATCCACTCCAAGGCACCATAACTCTCACGTCATGCGAGAGCCCACACCTACATCATAAACAAGAGGGGTGGTCTTTGGTACCCATATCTTTTTGGATCCATGGAGGTTAGCACCTTTCCTAACCCAAACAAAATTATTTGCTAAATTTGAAACATGTACACGATCATAGCAAAATTTAGCAAGGTGGCCCTTACGTCCACAATGTGTACAAGTGTACACATGAGCATACAAGTGATGATGGTGTCCGTGAGGAGCATGTGTATACCGTGGAGGGTGTGCATGCATAATAGATGGTACTTGTTTCTTTCGAACCAAATTTTCCAAGCGTGTATGGCTCTTGGCACATTGGCTCGAAGTGGAGCCCAAACAATCTACACTCTTCTTAAGCATGGATATATCATTTTTAATCAAAGAAGAAGTGTGGCATGCAATAGATGAACTAGGTGAAGCTATCCTAGCATGGCAAACATGTGCATCAATCTTATTTTGCAAAACTTCATTTTTCTTTAAACAATTTTCTAAATCATTTGAAATAGAAATAATTTTATTTTTCAAAACAACATTCTCTTTTAAAACAAAATCAACTTTTGAGACAAGTTTTCATTTTTCTTTAATACATCATTGCAATCAATTTTAGACTTTAAAAATTTATTTTCCTTTAGAGCAAGGTCTAGTTGAGATCTCAATGAATCCCTTTCATTATAGACCTCAACCTTCTCTTGCAAAACATTGTTAATTCTAGAATGCAAATTTTTATTTTCATTAACAATTCCTATACTTTTCTTTTTCAAAACATTATATTTTTCAATCAATTTTTCACACACAATGGAAAGTTCTTCATTCAAAGCATGGGCATCAATATGATTGATAAGTAGTAAAAAATGCATAAATTTCATCACATTTACTATCACATTTTCATATTTATTTATATAATCATGCACTATTACTAATATTTTGTTATTTAATGTGTGCAGGCCTTGAGTGTTTAATTAAATAAAGAATAAAAGCCTAATGAAGCCCAAAAGTCCATATCCAAGCCCATGTCCAAGCCCAAGTGCAAAAGTGCAAATACAAAGTGTAAATATTGCAAATACTACAAAGAGGGAAAGGATAGAATTCTATTCAACCCTAAATGCTTTGTGGATGAGGATAAATAAGAGTGCAAGGATGAGATTCGTTTTTGAAGGGATTTGGATTTAGGGTAACTTGATTTCCAATTTATCCCGAAAATCCAAAATCAAGAGTCGAGATACAACTTCCAGAAGAATCAACCCTGATGGACGGACCAGAGGAGGCCACGCGCGAAAGCGCGTGGCCAACCGACACAACTTGGCCGTGGAAACGCGGCCCAAGCCGCGTTTTTGCGGCAATCTGGATGAGACCAGGTATTAGTTTTCGTGGAGGAGTCGTTCTGGGACTCTAATTCCTTCTGCACCTATAAATACCCCTGCGGACGCAACAGAGAGGGGATCCAGAGAAGATTAGGGTTTTCTTTAGCTTTTCCTTAAATTTCTGCAATTTGTAATTTCATTTAAAGGCATTATGGAGAAGAAAGAGCTTGTATTTGGAAGACATATTTTCGAATAAAGGTTACCTCTTTTGCTATTTGATTCTTGTCAGTTAATTTTATTTCTTTTCTCTGTGATCTCTTGTTTCTGGTTTTTAATCTGTGATATCTTGTTTCGTTTTGTTTTTCCTTCTTTAACAATTCTTCTTAAGTAAAAAAAATAAATAAAAAAATAATTAAAAAAATGATGTCTAACTAATTCTTAGTATGGTTTGCTGATCTCTTAAGCAACCCTAGGGCAGTTTAGGAGTTGAATAGATTGATGATCAATTTTTAGAAACCCTAGGTCTAAGATTGCTTTTCTTGAAGATTAAACTGATAGTTAGATTTCTTAATCTATGTTGTACACTTAAACAACTCTTCATGACTTCATACTTAAGAACTAGGACAGCATAAATTTAAGATAATACTTTTCTTATGCTGTACTTAGAAGTTAGGATGAAACTTTGTTTAGTTTTTGGTAATGCAACTTAGTTAAATTCTAGTATCATCTTTTCTTGCTTGAATCCTTCTTAATAAACCTAGGGTAAATCATATATATCTCAAGATGACATTCAACATCCAATACTTGCATTGTGGGTTGTGGTAGTAGATCAGTAAAACCATACCTCTTTAATCATATTTCAAATCTAATCTCTCCTTTGTTTTATTTGATCATACAGAGAAATCGGCCAAAAAGCTTGCATCGCATCCTTCCCTGAGGATCACGACCCGCTTTGGCCCTTGCTACAGCGGATAGCATTGAGACTGAGAACTCTACAACTCAATCTTTTTCTTTATAAATTCTCAATTTCAATCAAATTTTGGCGCCGTTGCCGGGGAAGGAACGACACGATTTTCTCAAAACTAACTCTTTTATTCTTTCTGTTTGTAGGTTCAGAGAACAGGAAAACTAAACAGCAGCGAGGACACATAGCAACTCTGTGCCTCTACCCTCGAAGGCAGAGCAACAGAGCCTACTTCAGAGCCGCGGGTCCGCGACAAAAGCCGCGTTTCCGCGGCCTGAGTAGTTCACTACTCATACAGTTTTCTGCAGGTTGCTAAAAATTGCAAATTTGACTTACTGCTGTGATATATTTTCTCTGTGATCATCCTGCAACTGCTAATTAAATAACATTAACTCATTTGTTGATATAAAAAAAATTAGACTCTTGCATCTTAGGCACGTGTCTATTTAATTTTTTTAATTCTGTTAAAGAGTACTGGCGACAAGGTACGTTTGCATTGCATATAGATTAGGAAACACTCTTGGCTGATTTACTGCTTTTTGGAGTGATTACTTTTCTACTGCTTTACACGTACACAAAAATATCTTAAGGGCAAAACCCATTAACAAGATAAGGTGGGGATTTCATCACCCTCCCTTGGCCCACAAATCATATCCGTCACACTCACAACCCTAACCTTAAGTAAATTTGACTAGACGTTGGCCCTAGGTTAACTCGGACTCACTAGGAGATTGACCGAAGGAGGAAAGTTGTTCGAAATTAACTCTTACCAAATCGGTGTCTAGGCAGGGGATTGAGGGCCGAAAGTGTAGGCTGTCTAAAAATCACTAAAAGACAAGCCATTAAAAAGCAGAATTCTAAGTTCTAGACGCAAAGCCGATTTTGGCCGCGTCTCAGCCGCACCAAGGCGTGAATGTCGAAACCCGCGTCCCAGCCGCATCAAGGCGTAAGGGTCGAAACCCGCGTCTCAGCCGCACCAAGGCGTGAGGGTCGAAACCCGCGTCTCATCAGCAACAAGGCACGAGGGTCGAAACCCGCGTCTCATCAGCATCAAGGCGCGAGGATCGAAACCCGTGTCTCAGCAGCATCAAGGCGCGAGGCTCAACAGCCGCGTCTCAGCAGCATCAAGGCGCGAGGGTCGAAACCCGCGTCTCAGCAGCTCCAAGGCGCGTGGGTTGACACCCGCGTCTTAGTTGTAACCGTCCCGGTTTCGGGGCCAATCACGGCCCACATAACGGGAAAAGTTAGCACCCATTATGGAGTGTTTTTAGGAGGCACGTACGCCCCTGAAACCCCTATAAATAGCCCCGTCGCTATGAAGAAGGGGTGGGATGATTTTTGGGAGAAAAGAGCTCTGAGAGAAAAGAGCGAGAGTTCAACCCTTCAGAGAACTTGTTGTGTTCAAGTTAGCCTTTGCCGACAATCTCTTTGAGAGTTTTGGTCGACAGAGCTGTGTTACTCCGTCAACCACCCGAAGAGAAAAGCCCCGGAAGATCTCAACGTTCACCCGGTCAACGGATAACAAGATTCACTCTCCACCGCCACTTGAAGAACCCAGCCTTAAACAAAGGGAGGATTCAAGACTCAACATCCTCCCTCCCTTGTAATCGGAAGACCGATCTGTTGTAATTTTCTATCCAATCAAAAGAATTTTACAATCGAATCCTCCTTTTCCGACGCGTACAAGAGATGGCGACTCCGCTGGGGACTACATTTGTCACTGACGAACAAATTGTGGCGCAAGGTGACGTCCTCCATAAGGGGAAGATGGTCGAATCGCTCGTTGTCGAGTTCGATCAGGCAAAGTATGAAGAGTTTCTCTCTTCCGGCTCCAAGAGCCCAAGGACCCGCGTCTGCCGCAGGGTCTCGACTGGGAATGGCCCCGAAGTCCGATCTGAGGCTCTCTCGGGCGCTGCTGCTGCAAAGGGTGTCGCAGCCAACTGTGCCAAGCAGGATACACGCGCCAACGTCTCTCAGGAGGCCCGCGTGGTCTCAGGCACAACTGCCGTTGCGACCAACCGCGCCATGCGGAACACACGCGTCAGCGTCTCTCAAGAGACCCGCGTGGTCAAAATCTCTGGTGTCCAGCCAGTCCACCCTCTCCCTCAGCACCAAGTCGTCGTTGGTTTCTCTCCACCTCCACGACGCAACCGAAACGCTGAGCGTCGACAGAGAAGGCGTGCGCGTCAACTGCAAGTTGGAACTTCTGATTGTCCAACTGAGGCAGGATGCAAAGTTCAATCCGGCGCCTTGGCCGCGCCACGTCCAGCACTTGAAGTCCGCGTTTGGCGGCCCAAACGCGAGACTCCCCAAATTAGGTCCTCTGAAACCCTACTCACCAGACGCCAAGGCGAAGCTTGCACACCTCGTCAAGTACACGAGGCACGCCCCCTTAGGCGCAGGGCCCAGCAGCCCACTCTCTCTCAAACGTCCCTGCCCTGACGCACCAAGCAGCAACGCGACAGCCACGTCTCTTCTCAACAGAGACGCCAGGCACGCGTCCTAAAGCTGCGACGCGAGAACCGCGTCTCTGAATCCTGCGTCCAAGCTGTACAGCGCAAGGATGCCTCCCGCCCTCGAAGTTGCGAGGCTAATCTCTTCGATCCTCTTTTCATGGATCTAAGGGATTACTTGACAAAGAAAAGAAGTGCTAATCAAACCACTTCATCATGTTGCTGCCAACGGCTCATCTCCATACTCTCTGAGTGCCGTTGCGGTTCGGGAGTGAACCAGCAGTCCTTAGTTAGACAGCTGACCCTGATTCCCCCATCAGCCAAAAGAAGACGCTCTTACAGGCGGAGGATCTTCTCTGACACTGAGTATCTAGAGCTCACTGCTAACATGGCGAGCAGGAGTAGCGGAAAACAGCCTGTAGTCAGCTCCGACGAGTCTGACTCTGAACCGGAAGGAGTGTACCGACACACTCGCACCCGGACCGGGGCCATTCCCCCGATCAACTACAATGCCCTAGCCTGGGGCATTGAGATTAATAACTCGCACTCTGCCATTGCAGAGTCGCAGGCCTCAAACTCTTCTATAGAGAAAGAGGCCTTCACATACATGACGAGCACTCCTGAGGAGACCGCTAAGCGCTTAGAGCTGCAAGCCCAGGTCCAGAAGGAACAACTCGAGATGATTCGTGCTCAGCAAGAATCCATCGACTCTCTCAAGCAGATGCTCGCACAGTTGCTCGAAGACAGGAGGAAATCTCCCCCTAGAAAGTCTAAGGGCAAACGAAAAGAGGGAGAAAGCTCATCTTTCGAACACTCCGAGGAGAAAGAGCAACCCACCTCTGGTTCGTCTAAATCCTTGTCACAGGAAAAGAACGATCAAGACCAGGGAAAGGTTCATTCTAAAAGAATGAATCAGCTGGAGCAGCGCCTTGAAGCCCTTACCAATCGGAAAGGTCTCCAAGAAGCAGGAGTGGTCCGCCCATATCCAGCCGAATAGGACCTGGTTCCATACCGCCCAAGTTCAAGGCTCCAACCCTCCAAACATTTGATGGGAAAGGTTCACCGAACCAACACATCTACTATTTCAAGTCCCAAACTGGGAATGTGGTAGATAACGACGCCATCCTGACCCGTTTATTCATCGGCACCCTAAAAGGGCTGGCCTTTGATGGTTCATGAAGCTCCCAGAAGGTTCCATCAAGAACTGGGGTGATTTGGAGAAGCTTTTCTTAACACGCTTCTTTGAAGATGACTCGGAGGTCAATATGCCTACCCTTTTAGCCACCAAGCAGCGAAAGGGAGAGTCCGTTAAATCTTTCGTGGAAAGATTTCGGAACGTGGCACTCCGATGTCCGAGCGGTATGACCCAGGTTACCCTGGTGGAAACATGCCGCCACAATCTCCAAACCTCACTCCTTGCTCAAATAGGAGTTGCTGAAAGCCGCATCTGGAAGCAATTAGTCCAACAAGGTGAACAGGCTGAGGAGATTGTCGCCCGCGTCAGAGCGAAAGAAAACAAACCCAGACCTGAAAGGTCAACGAGGCGTGCGCCAGACACATCCCTCCAAGACAAAAGGAAGGATAACTTGGCAGCAGAGACCATGTCCCCTGTCAAACCTCAACCGGTCAAGGGAAGTGGCTCTTCAAGCCAACCACGGGCCAACAAGCAGTATTCCTTCAAGGATGAACATGTCGACTCGCTCTTCAAATTACTTAACAAGAGCAATCGACTGAAGCTTCCTGAAGTTAGGCGCCCCGAGGAAGTCGGTAAAACCGACAATCCCAGCTACTGCATGTACCACAGGATGTTGGGACACCCTACCAAGAGCTGTTATGTCTTCAAGGACATCCTTCAGGCCCTAATTGACGTGGAGGTATTGAAACTCCGACCAGAGCAAAAGAAGGTGACGGCTAATATGACGTCAGTCCTCCAGTTTGGAAGGCAACCTCCAACACCCTCTGGAGTAGTCCCTATCCCAAGAGGAGAGCTGAGAATGGTCAACACAGACCCGCACCAGCAGTAAGAAAAGGGCTTGGTACCTGTTCCAACACCTCGGGGAGAAGTCATGTGGGTTCATCCCGACCTTATTGATGGCCAGCAATGGACTACTGTAACCAGCAGGAAGTCCAAAGGCAAAGCAAGGGCTTCATCCTGCAACGTGGTGTGTGCCTCTTCTCGAGAAGCGAAAACTGATATTCCCTCGCTAACCGACTCAGAAGAGGAGACAATAGTTCTGGCCGCAGAACCCAGTCAGCTGGTGGCAGAAACCCGTTCGGGGCAACCATATTTGAAAAAGTATGGCGAAGTGGCGGTAACTCCTCCAAGACTCGCTGCGGAGCCAGCAAAGCCCTCCGCGAAGCAACCCGGGTAGAAACAGAAAGAACTTCGGTTTTCTTGAGTTCTTTCGAAGGACGTAGCGAAAGGATCCACAGCACCTTACCGCTTTGATGTCCTGGCTCAACTAGCCAACATCCCGGCGCGGATTACGCTTTATGAGCTTCTTAGACTATCAAAGTCGACCAGAGAAGCTCTACAAGAAGCTCTGGCTAATGCTGAAGTCTTCATGACCCAGCTACCAAAGGAGGAAGATGTAGAGGATTGCCTCCACGCCTCCCAAAATATTCCCCGCATCACCTTCACGGCAGATGATATGCAAGTGAAAGGGAAGCATGATCGACCCCTTTACTTCGCAGGGTATATTGGATCATCTGAGGTGAACCGCATTCAGGTAGATCCCGGGTCTGCATTGAGCATTATGCCTCGCAGGGTCATGCAACATCTCGGGATTCCTACTCACCGTTTGAGCCCTACTCAGACGACCATTTATGGGTTCAATGCCAATTGTACCCGTCCAATGGGGAAGGTCAAGCTCAAATGCCAGATTGGAGACCTAAGGTCAGAGGTGACATGCTACGTCATAGATGCTGACACCTCCTACAATCTACTGCTAGGAAGACCCTGGATTCATCGCAATTCTATCGTTCCCTCTACCCTCCACCAGGTCATGAAATACATTGACGGGAGTGGAAAGGTGCGAACGTTGATTGCCGAGAGGCATCCGTTCAAGGGAGTGGAGAATTATTTCACAGATTCCCTCCTATATCAGGAATCTGTGGAAACCGATAAAATCCTGCAACCAGAGGAACCAGACTCTGACAATGAAGCCGACACCGAGCTGGAGGAGGATGAGTGTGTGTGGGAGCTAGATCCACCTGTAACGGGCATTAATAGGCCCGATGTTGATAATACCTCCGCCGATGATGTAGGCGGATGGTATATTAATGATGATTTAGATCTGACGTATTTTTCTGTGTTTGCTTCTGATTCAGTGCCGTCAGACACTAGTACCGACATGGATGACGATCTCTGGTCGGCAATAGATGCTTTGACATCGTTGCATGTACCAGTGAAATCGTCCTTCGAAACATGTCGAAATGTCGGCGATGCGCAACAATCAATATTCATGGTTCCAGCGAGAAGGAAGGGTCAAAGACCTATTCTTTTCGGACGAATTGAATCTGAACCAATGACTCATGAAGAATCAGAAAGCGAGCAAGAATCCCCTCAGTTCGGTCATTATGAGCCAAAGGCACTCAGAATGATGAAAAACATGGGGTATGACCTAACCGGCAGACTCGGGTTGAACTTCGACAAAGGAAGGAGAACGCTACTTCGATCCTTTGTGCCGAAAGGAAAGTACCTGATTATTATCATCAGACTCGCAGGGGGTTGGGCTATGTGTCAACTCCGATCCCATTAGCCTCTGACTCTGAAGAGACATGAGGCCATGATTACTCATCAGGCACGTCCTCGTAGGAGTCAGATGCTAGTGTCGGCAACATCTTCAAAGAACTTTCAGTGAACATGGTTTCAACAAGCCACCTGGAAGACGGAGATGAAGAAATGATCCAATCCGATACAGATCCTTGGATCAAACATTTAAATACTCTTTGGGATACCCGCTTTGAACAGCGAGAGCCACCCACAGAAGACAAGGTTGTTCAGATCAATCTAGGAGATGAGGCTAACCCTAAGCCCATCTTCATAAGCGACGGCCTGTCACCGTTGGAGAAAAAGGATCTAATATCTCTTGTTCAAGAGTATAAAGATGTCTTCGCTTGGAATTACGAAGACATGCCTGGACTTGATCCTCAAGTGGCTATGCACCGCCTCAACATCAATCCAGACGTAAAGCCTGTCAAACAACAACGACGACGATTCCGTCCAGAGATAATGGAGGCGATTCAATCAGAAGTCAGAAAGCTTATAAATTCTGGTTTCATCAGGGAAGAACAACATCCCGACTGGGTAGCCAACATCGTCCCCATTGCTAAGAAGAACGGAAAGATCCGAATTTGCATCGATTTTCGTGATCTGAACGAGGCTTGTCCCAAGGATGAATTCCCACTGCCAATCACAGATGTTATGATTGACAATACATGTGGATTCGAACGAATGTCCTTCATGGACGGATTCTCAGGATATAATCAAATCAAAATGTATCCTGATGACGAAAAGCACATCTCCTTCAGAACACCACTAGGGGTCTACTGCTACACCGTCATGCCCTTCGGATTGAAGAATGCAGGGCCACATATCAAAGGGCCATGAATGCCATTTTCCATCAGCAAATGCGCAAAACAGTGGAATGCTATGTTGATGACATTGCGGTAAAAAGCCGCGTTAAAGGTGATCATATCACTGATCTAAAGGTTGTCTTCGACATCATGCGGGCCCATCAGTTGAAGATGAACCCTACCAAATCCTTCCTAGGGGTGGCCAGCAGCAAGTTCCTAGGGTTTGTAGTGACTTCCACAGGAATTCATTTAGATCCGGAAAAGATTCGTGCTATCCAGGAGATGCAACCTCCGAGGAATCTCAAGGAACTCAGGAGATTGCAAGGACGATTGGCATACATCCGCAGGTTTATCTCAAATCTCTCCGGAAGATGCCAACCCTTCGCTAAACTAATGAAGAAGGGTATTTCGTTCATTTGGGACGACCTTGCCAATAAGCATTTGAGGAAATCAAGCAATACCTCACACAACCACCAGTCCTTGCAGCTCCGATATCCGGAAAACCTTTCCTGGTATACGTCCGAGCAATGGATCATTCTTTGGGAGCTCTACTAGCTCAGAATGATGATCAAGGACGAGAGCAAGCGATCTACTATCTAAGTAGAACAATGATCGGAGCCGAACATCGGTACAACCCGATCGAGAAGGAATGTTTGGCACTGGTGTTCTCCATTCAGAAAATGCGACACTATCTGGCAGGCCAAACCATAAATGTCATATCAAAAGTCAACGCCTTGAGGTTACTCATGACAAAGCCTTCATCGCTAAATGACCGACTGGCAAAATGGGCCATATTGTTATCTCAATATGAAATGCACTTTTTACCACGAAGGCCATTAAAGGACAAGCGGTGGCGGATTTCCTGGCTGAGCATCCAGATCCGAGGGCAACCAAACTTTACGACGATCTCCCATATGAGGTCGCTGAAGCCTGCCAGACCTAGACATCCTTTGAAAAACAGGTGTGGCAACTTTTCTTTGATGGTGCATCAAGAAAAATCCCAAAAGGACACATAGTCGCAGGAGTAGGAGTAGTACTCGTCTCCCCGCAGAACTATGTGATTCCTCGAGCTGTCTCATTAACTGAGCCGTGTTCCAACAATGTGGCAGAGTACAATGCTCTTTTGATTGGGATGCAACTCGCCGATGAGATTGGCGTTAAAAATCTCGAGGCATATGGTGATTTCAAACTCATCGTCAGCCAGGTTCGCGGGGAGTACGAAGTCAGACATGAAGACCTAGTACCCTATTACAACGCGATTGTCCACATGGCTGGGAAGTTTACAAACTTCTACATCGACTATGTACCGCGCAGGCAAAATGCGCATGCAGATGCACTGGCATCCCTCGCTGCCTCTTTAGCTCTTCCAGCTGGAGCAGTAGAGAAAGTATTTGTCTACAGCCACGACCTGTATTGCCCGAGAATTGCTCCTGAGGATTACCAGGAGCCAACAGGGGATTCTCAAAACAAAGAAGCGCTGGAATTGTCAATTGGTCCAGAGCCTAGAGACTGGCGATTCCCTTACATCGATTATGTCCTGTATGACATCTTGCCTGAGGATACCAAGGAAGCGGCTGCCATTCGAAGGAAAGGCCCCAAATTCTACTATCATGCGATTACACGAACACTGTATCGTCGATCGCATGACGGGATCCTGCTTCGCTGCCTTTCACAAAAAGAGGCACAGGAGGTATTGAAAGAAGCCCATGACGGCATGTGTGGAGCCTATCAACCTGGCCCAAAACTTGCATACCGACTCCAAAGGTTGGGATATTATTGGCCCAAGATGATCGCTGACGCCATCACCTATGCCAAAAGATGTCACGCCTGCCAAGTACATGGCGATTTCATCCATCAAGCACCAGGGTACCTTCACTCTACAAGTTCTACCTGGCCATTTGAGATGTGAGGGATGGATGTGGTTGGCCCTATCAGCCCTCCATCATCAAAAGGGCATCGGTTTATTTTGGCAATAACCGATTACTTCTCCAAATGGGCTGAGGCCGTTCCTTTGAGGGAGGTGAAGTCATCTGATGTGATCAAATTCGTGAAACATCACGTCATTTACCGTTTTGGGGTACCTCGGCGAATTGTCCACGACAACGGACCCCAGTTCATCAGCCAGGCTTTCCAGAGATTCTGCGCCTAGTTCAGAATCCAGAGTGTGTCCTCAACAGCATACTACCCCGCCGCTAACGGCCTCGCAGAAGCTTTCAACAAGACCATTGGCAAGCTTCTCAAGAAATTCGTCTCGAAAAGTCAGCGTGACTAGGACGACAAGCTAGGTGAATGCTTATGGGCCTATCGCACGACTGTTCGAACCCCAACTAAAGCTACACCATTTTCTTTGGTATACGGGTGTGAAGCCGTGCTTCCACTGGAAATCCAAATTCCATCTCTACGCGTCGCCCTGACAGCAGAGATGACAACAGAGGAAAAGCATCGACAGCGACTCCAAGAATTGGAAGCCTTAGATGACAAACGTCTGCAAGCCCAGCAACAAATCGAGCTTTACCAAGCTCGAATTACCAGAGCCTTCAACAAGAAAGTTAAAGTGCGAACTTTCAAGAAAGGCGACCTTGTCTTAGCCGTCAGAAGACCCATGGTGATGACGCACAAGACGAAAGAAAAATTCCAACCCAAATGGGAAGGACCATTTGTAGTGGAGTCAGTCTACTCAAATGGATCATATCGCCTCATAATTTCAAATGGCGATACACTCATGATGCCGATCAATAGCAGATTCCTAAAGAAGTACTATCCTTAATAGTACTCCTCCTCCGATCAAGTTAAAAGTACACCTCTGATCAAAACAAGAAGAGCTTCTTCATTAACATCCGACGCCTTCGACGACTAAGGATAGAGGAAAATGTTGGTTTTTAAGCCCAACATAAGTCTTCGACAACTCATCATGCTGAGGGGAATAGCATGGCTAGCCCAACTCAAACGGTAGTTGGTAGAGGCATATCAAACACGTTGACAGCTGAGGATTTGCTAAAAATCCTAAGGGACATATTCCCGTTTGATCCGACGCCTCCAACGGCTAAGGATAGAGGAAAATGTTGGCTTCTAAGCCCAACATAAGTCTTCGATAACTTATCATGCTGAGGGAAATAGCATGGCTAGCCCAACTCAAACGGTAGTTGGTAAAGGCACCTCAAATCCGTTGATAGCTGAGGGTTTGCTAAAAATCCTAAGTGGACTTGACTCCACTCTCCCCTCCAAAATCCCTTACCAATTCTCATCCACAGAATGGTAGGTCCACGAAATACAGTCGTTGCCAAGTTAACACTATACCTCTGGCGCTTTAAACTCCACTTGCCAATTCTCATTAATAGAATGGCAAGTCTTCAAAATTGCTCATATCGCAAATCCAAATTTGTCAAGTTAACACTATACCTCTGACATTTTTAAACTCCACTTGTCAATTCTCATCAATAGAATGACAGGTCCTCAAATTGCTCATATCGCAAATCAATTTCTGTCAAGTTAATACCACACCTCTGACAAATTACTGTTAAGTTAACATTATACTTTTAAACAGTACATCGAGTTTCTGTCAAGTTAACATCACACCTCTGACAGTCACCTTCCTTCAGACTTCCATATCGAAGCTGAAATGAACGATGCTAAGTTTAACACTACACCTCTAGCATCCAGGTCATCGCCAAGTTCAACAATACACCTATGGCCATGACTTTTCCTCGGACTTCCTCGTTGAAGTCGAGATGACTAATGCCAAGTTCAAAATTACACCTCTAGCATTACCCTCATTGTCAAGTTAAACATTACACCTATGACTGTAAGATCCCTAGCTGGAAATACTGTATTTTTATTTTCTAAAGGTATTTATTTTGATTCACAGATTATTTTCTTTAATCAACTTAAATTATTATTTTCTTTCTTGTGATCATCCTTATTACTAAATATGCAAATTTATTTTAAAGATAGTGAATGACACTTTGGCTTTATATACTGTTGCCATTATTTCCTATCAGTATTTTAATTACTTATCACCATTAGTATAATAATAATACTGTTAGTGTTTACTAATTATTAATAGTGTTCCTAATATTTTTATCTATTATTATTTTAGTGTCACCATTATTTATTTTAATATTAGTACTAATATTAGTGGTAGTTATTAATTATCATCACTATTCTTATTATTAGTGATTGTTACTAATAGTATCTTGTTACTATTATTTTAATTAGTGCTACGAATTATTATTAGGTTTAGTATAAATATATTTACATTGGTGCTATATTGTTATGTTTCATTCTTTTCAATTCTCTATTTCATATCCTTACCTTTTACCCCGTAACCAATTGGACCCGAAACCATATACCCAATAACCCACCCAATCTATTTAATCCTATTCTAAACCTAGCCATAACCAAATCTCCTTGATAATCTCCTCCCCAACTGCTACCGCATCTTCCCCACGCCGAGTGCGCAACAGCCCACTCGCAACAGCCGCCCTCTCCCTATTCTTCTCTCTCTCTCTCCTTCCAACCGCAACACCCCAAGATGCGAGACCTCCATCACCAGGCCGCAACTGGCCGGACCTCTTTCCCCCTTGATCTGGCCGACCACCATCACCAGGAGCACCAGACCACGGCACCATCTCCAGGCTGCCCCAACCTCTTCCCTGGCCTGGTCACCAACCCTTTGCTGCGCCCCCATCTTCTCCCCTGCCGTGTACAACTCCAGCCGCTGCCCCCATGTCCAGGCTGCCCCTTGCACACCTCGGCGTGCCCCGGATCTTCCCCTGCGTGCCCCTTGCAGATCTGTGCGCAAGCACAGATCACCAGGCCGCAACCTCCTTGGCTGCGCAACCAGCAGCCAAGCCCCATCCAGCGGCAGCACCACAGGCCATCTCTTCCTCCCTTGCAGCGCACAGCACCCCCAGAGCCGGCCTCCTTCAACACGGCAACAGCAGGACCCCCTCCAGCCCTGTTCCCTTGGCAGCGTGACACCAACAGCGAGCAAAGGCGAAACAGATACAGCGACAGCGGCAGCAGCAGATCTGGACAGCCCCTTGTCCAGATCTGTGCAAACTCCTCCGACGAGCACCAGATCCCCTCCACGGCGACTCGGCAACACCGCCAACAGGCCAGACAAGTCCCCAGCAGACCCGGACAGCAACCGACAGTCTTGGCACCCTCCAACAGCGACTCGGCAGCCGAATCCAGATCTGGACAGCAGCAGATTCAGAACTGCGCAAGTTCGGGCGAGCTGGTCGTTCTCCCGATCCACGTCAGACCTTCGCCGGAGACCAGCACGGTGACCTTCTCCACTGTCTTGGCCACCCCCCATGCAATCCGTTGGCGAGGAACCGCACCACAGCGACCACAGCAGCGACTCGCCCGTCGACGCGCACAGCAGATCCAGATTCGGACCAGCAGCACAAGCAGCGGGCGAGCGGCGATTCCAGGCCCTTCCAGCGAGCGCGAGACCTCCAGATTGCAGCCAGGTCTTCCCCAGGACCCTGGCTACCGTCCTATGCAGTCCGACAGCGGAGAGCGGCGCCACGGCGACCGTAACGGCGACTCGCCCGGTAACGCGCAGATTCCCCAAGGTGAGTGTTTACTCCTTTCGGTTCCGTTTCTTTATATGTAATTGATTATATTTTGATTTAATTGTGTACATAGAATAATGTGGACATCGTGTATGTTGATATGTGCGAGAGAGGTTACATATACATATTTTATTGTGTGGGAGATTAGGTTTCAGTGTACCTCTGATTCGGATTGACAGAGCTTAGTTAGTCAAATTGGCCTGACAGCTATGTGTAGTTCTTTCATTGGACTGTGGACTTCAACCATGAGTTGTGTAATGGATATAGATGATGTATATGATTCCTAGAGATAGTTAATGGATGGAATGACTTGACTTATCATGATGGAACTTAGATGCATGTACAGGATATATTGTCGAGTGTTGGGATATGATAATTGATACTTATAGAAGAGGGAATTGTGAAGTCTTATGATTCAGATATAGATTGTCAGAGTGAGTAGATTAGTACTGATTATGGACATATGTGGGACAACAACTATTGTATCTGATTACTTGATGTGTATTGATTCTTGATATATGTTGGAATGATAATTATTGTAATCATGGAACTACTGGGATTATGAATTGGTTGTGATGACTTGGATCTATAATTTGAGTATATGAGAACTATCAGATGATTTGTCGTTGATGTTAAGTATCAGAAGTAACTATTCTATGTTGCAGCTATTTGAGGACATGTAAATTATGATCTTACTTTACTTAAAGATTAGAGTTCTTTATGATTGGATGGTACATGGACTATTTCAGAGTTGGACTGTGATTTGGACTGGACTTGAGTTATAGAGGACAGTTGATATATTTATGTAGAGGATCTCTTGACTTGATATTCTTTCATTGATAATAACTTAGTGGATGATTCATTCAGATATTGATGTTGACTTGTTACAATATTCTTAAGGATGTTTCCTATTCAGATATGATTGTGGTGTGTGTTGACATATTGTTCTCAGAGATATACCTTATAAATCATTTGAGTATTGATGTGGACTTATTAAGATGTTAGAGACTGGATTACTTCAGTTAGTAGAGATTGAGTAATTGTGATAGTGATGTAGTTGATATTATTGATCTTGCACTTCAGAGTTACCAGATACTAATTATCAGTTGTTACTTATTAGCGAGATACTTGTTGGTGATTATAAGATGTTCATGTTCAGAGTTTATACGAGTTGTCAGTGATACATTGTGGTAGTGATCAGTGATCATGTATTCCATTGTTGATAAGAGATGGCAGAGATCAGTTACTAGTTATAGTTGTCAGTGAGGCTAGTTGCTTGTATCACCTTTGTGTTAGTAGCTATATCTCCAGTATTCTATTTCGGATGTCAGCTATCAGTTGTTGGATGTCAGAGTTGTCAGACATCAGAGTTGTGAGATATCAGAGTTGTGAGATATCATAGTTGTCTGATATCAGTTATCAATTACCAGTTGTCAGATTATCAGCTAGTGTTGACATCAGCAGTTATTGGAGATATTGGTTACTATTACATATTAAGTCACATTGAATTCTTATTAATAAAAGACACCATAATCCGGGAACAAGGGGTAATTGCCTGATGATGCATGTCGTGTATTTTGGAAGGATTCTTATGGTACCGAGTTGTGGGTTCCAACCATGGGGAACCAGGGTAGTACTGGCTACCCATTCAGTTGTCAGAGCCTAGCGGCTTGTCCTGGTCTGCAGTGCCAGGGGTGTTAGTTGTCAGGGCGATGCCCGGATTACGGTGCCACACTAGTTGTCTTTTCGTGTGGGGCTGTGGTCTTCAGTTGTTAGAGCCTAGCGGCTTGTCCTGGTTCAGTGCCAGGGGTGATAGACCGTGGTACCGGGCATGCACGGTACTCTTTCAAAACACATGCACTACATTGGCAGGCAATTACAATAACGATAACACTGTTTGATATGTAGGAAAACGGTTGTGGTATGGGACACAACTAAGTACTACATTAGTTAGGCTAATAATAACCAACCAGACTAGTGACATATGCTAGGTTTCACATCTTGACATCAGCTTTTAGTCTATATTTGTGATAGATGACTTGATATCAGTTGTTAGTTTACAGATGAGATAGTTGTCTTATATCTTTGTTGATATTGATATCAGATATGCTTCAGTTCAGATGTTTATCATGTCATGATATTTATTTATCTTATATCTGCAGTTGCTTATCATGCTATTTAGTTATTTGTTATCTGCAGTCGTTATTGATATTTCTTTATGCACTGTTTCTTATGCACGAGTTCTTTCCCTTTTCACACACACTCACTATGGTCGCGTTCTGACGCCCCTGGATTTGCACGTCCAGATATTGGACGGTTTGCAGGTGTTCGTTGAGGCTGTACGCTTCTGCGAATAGCTGGAGCTCCTTCCTAGTCTATCTGGTACTTTTATCTTTCTAGCTTCTGTATCATTTCCTGTTCTTGTTATATCAGATCAGTTCTTATTCCAGTCATTATTCTATCTCTTGATTCATATGATATCATGCGTGGTTGCTTATATGTGGTATTGCAGTATTCATGTTTCATTTCAGTTAGATACATAGCTTGTTTCAGGTTACTTAAGGCTTAGCGCGTATACGTGAGGGATTTTCCTTGCGTATATGCGTCGCCGACTCATGTCGCGTCTCCGCTCCAGCGTATTTTGGGAAGTGGGGCGTGACAATGACAGTGACACTTTCAGTTTTCCTGGGCAAAAACAGAAATGCTTCTGAGTCAAGTTAATATTACACCTCTGACTTACACCCTTGTCAAGTTAACATTACACTTCTGATAAGACTTCATTCAACCCGTTAAGTTAATATCACACCTCTAACGGTAAAGACTTTCCTAGACTCCCCGCGAGCCTAGTCTCACTTGTTATTCTCCTCAACAGAATAACAAGTCTACCCAAAAAAATACATTGTTAGGTTAACATTACACCTTTAACAGTGTTTTCATCAACTCTCCAGTTGAGCTTAAACCTTTGATAAAAGCTCGTCTTCCCTGGGGGTACCAATTCAACCTGTTACTTTCTTTTTATAAAGTGGCAGGCCCACCAAAATTATCTTATTTCTGTCAAGTTAATATCACACCTCTGACAGCATTGTGGGGTTCCTGAAATAGGATTTTTTCTCCACGAAATTTGACTTGTTAAAATCTTCATCATAGTTTTGACAAGCCGAAGATTCTTTGCTTCTATGCGCCTGGCTAAAAAGAAACAAGAGAGTCCAAGACAATAGAAGAGACAAAAAGAAAAGTGCCACTTTTATTTATATCCAGGCATATGACAGTGATACAAAACGCACTCTTATACAATGAGATTGAGTGTTACAGTTAAGGAGTACACAAAGAAGTCCCTTTCTCTCTCAGAGGTTGCACTCACTCCTCAAAGCTGCATACAATTCCAAGTACAGGATGTTTGGAAAGGCGCCAAAGATGGGATGAGCGCTGTAATGGCGTTCGGATGCTGATTGCGTCGCCATCGAAAGAACAATGGTGTTTCTTGAGGTCGAAAGGCAGCAGAGTCTTCTGATTCCACCTGACCATCCGAAGTGGGGGTATGATCCTTCGTTGATGAACATCTCTTCCACCAGAAGGTCAGTCAGTAGGCATGGAGTTTTCCTCGATGTCACTTCTGGGGTAAGAGAGGAGGTTTTGAGATCTCACAGGGGATGCTACCCACCACTATATCCACCGCTACCCCCGCCGCCATCCTCACTCTGACCATGCCATGCCAAGAAGCATGACTGGTGCATTGAATTCAAAGAGATCTTGGCGAGGGTCCGGTCTCAATCTCCTGAAAGCAGGAGTCATGACTTCTTCTCCTGTGGTCGACCATCGACCAAGTTCGCTGGCCGATATATTCTCCCAAAGGCCCAGCGAACATGAAAAAGGATGATCAAGCCTACCTGCAAGAAGCAACGAAGTTAGAAGATCTGAAGCTTAGTATACTTCAACAGAAAAACTAAGTGACAGACGCAGTTATTGCTGAAATCGTCAGATGCAGGAATGACCCGCGCAGCGAACCAAACTTCTGCGGCGGCAGAAACAGACGCGAATCAAAGCTGTGATATACATGGAATTTGAACACGATCTAGTTCTACATCCATGTCTAAGATGCAAGACGCAAAGAGAATCAGACGCGAGAATTGCCATCTCCCTGTTGGATGAACAGGAGTTGCAAGATTCAGGCCTGAGACCTCTAGTCTGAGTTGAGATTCTCCTAAGTTGACAGCCTCAAGACGCGAGCTCCATATACAGAGCCTGCGGCCAGGTGTCTAAGTCTACTATACTCGCGTCCAGAGAAGTCCAAGTCAATAGCGCAACTTCCAAAAGAGGAAGGTACCAACTGACTTCAGGAGAAAATCCAGATGATGAATCTCTTTAAGAGAGATCAAAATTCAGACTTAGTTGGACTAAAAATATCATGGCAAATTGGGACGGCGTACCCGCAGAGGCCTCTATTAAGAGTTGAACTCTCTGCATTGAAGCGCGGACATAAAGGTGCTCAAAGAGACGCTTTCTGCTATTGAAATCACTTGACAGTGGTAATCTTCTGAAGAGACCGAACAGAAGCATGAAAGCTCTGGGTCATCTTCATCCATGGAGGCAAGCCCCTGGTAAAGTCCTTGAAGGGAGAAGATGGAGTCTCTCAGAGCACTCGCTGTTAAAAAAGAATAGTCCAAGTATGGGACTGCTAAAGGAAGGGGGAAAGCCCTATTTATAGGCGAGCCATGATGCCCATAATTAATGGCTCACTAATCATAACCGTCGGCCTTAATGACCGCACGAGTGTCAAAGACCAATGGAAGGCTGACGTGTGGAACGTCGCTTCGGGAAGCGTCGAAGACGCAGATCTCCAACCGCCAGCGCCGGCTTGGCATTAAAAGGCATTAACGCCCAGGCCCAATGAAGAGCTGACGCGTGGATGGTCGCTTCGGGAAACATCGAATGGTGCAAGTCCCCAATCGTCAACAACGATTGGACGTTTAAAGATCCGATAAAGTCTTTATGACAGGTGATTGAGATTTTCCTGCACACAAAAATAAAGAATTTTAGAGTTAGAACAAAATGTGCAAGTGCTCAATTCGAATCCGCGGTAGCAGTGGCTATGCAGGTCGTGATCCTCAGGGAGGGACTAGCGATGGAAGCTTTGTCAATAAGTTATCTCTAAAGTTTTTATTATTTTAATGTTAAGTTAGAAAGAAAGAAGATGGAGAAGAAGAAGTGATATTTACAATGGAAGTAAAGAAAAGAAATTGAGAATATGGTAGTGTGAGATCTAAACTAAAGAAATAAAAAGAAAGAAACTATAACACGTATAAACCTCTTCTACCTTGCTTACCTTTGATCTGTTCGTGACGACTTACCCTGTCTTGGAAGGCGTGCAAGTATGGCGTATAGGATCGTCCACCTTCGCTACCTACACAATGAAAATAAAAGACAATCTAAAGAAGGATTGTTCATCTCCATAGGCCATCAAGTGCTCTTCTTTGGATAGGCAGTCTCGAAGCAATCAGATCTCACGGTTCACAAAACATTAGAGAGAAATAAAAGAAGTAAACAAGAACAGAGAAAATAAGAACACAACATGAAATAGAAGAGATGAAGCAAGAATAAAAAAAACAGACTTTGAGCAGATGTTATTAACAATGAAGGAAAAGTAAAAACTTACACCGATGTCACCTCAGTACAAGTAGGAACTCCTTCCTCCATGAAAGCTTCCTCCACTCTCAGTTTACATAAAAGAAAAAATAAAAATTACAAAAGAGAAAAGAAAACCTAAGAAAGCCTAAAAACCTAATTTTTGGCCCTGTATTTCGCTGGACGCCCTTTACGGTTGCTCTGCAGGGGTATTTATAAGTGCAGAAGGTAGTAGAGTCCCATAACAACTCCTCAACGAAAGCGGTTCCCCAGACTTATCCAATATGCTGCGGAAACGCGGCTTGGGCCACGTTTCTGCGGCCTAAGTGTGTCGGTTGGCCACGCGCTTTGGCGCGTGGCTTCTCCTGGTCCGTCCATCTGGGTGTTTTCTTTTGGAAGCTGCATCCTGGCTCTTGATTTTGGGATTTTGATATAACTTGGGAATCAAGTTACCTAGATCTCAAATCTTCCCATATCTCTTAAACGAAATTTGCTATCCTTCTTTGGCCTTTATCCTCATCCTGCAAGTTTTTAGGGTTGAATAGAAATCTATCCTTCCTCTTCTTTGTATTTGCAACTTTTGCCCTTAGTATTTGCAATTTTGGCAATTGATATTTGCAACTTTTACATTGGGCTTGAATATGGGCTTTTGGGCTTCTTTTAGGCTTTATTTATTATTAAAATAAGAACTCAAGGCTTGCACACAATAAATCATAAAATATTAGTAAATGTGCAGAATTATATGAATAAATATGAAAATGTGATGGTAAATGTAATGATAAAAATGCACTTTTCACTACCAATCACACCCCCACACTTATCTTTTTGCTCGTCCTCAAGTAAAAATCAAAGAAGAAAAAGAAAATCTAATCTAGCTAACTCACTTTCGTAGGAATCACGGTTGCACTTAGCATATGCAACAAGCCGTTAAACCCCTAAGTTACCCTAGAGGACGAGTGTTGTCTCGTGAGGGTTTTCAACGGATTACACCCACAAAATCCATAAAAAGGAGAATATTCGAATTATATTTGAAGAGACTAAGTAGTCTGTAAGTTTTAGGATTATCATTTTTATTCATTCTTAAACTTAGTCTTTATAAAGTAAATTGTTTTCATTTTTAAGTAAGGATCAAAATTGAATTTTGTTTATAGTCTTTTTCGTTACCAAAAATCATATGCATCCTTATGAATTTTTACTAAGAATTCCTTAACTTGGACTTTCATGCCTCTTTATTTTATTTTTATTTTTCTCTCTTTTTTTTTTAAATATGTATAACTCATCTAATTTTCTTTCGTGTAAGCATCAAGGCTTCTTGAGGCCCTCATACCTAACTAATTGACTATTAGATGTGTTAATACATATATATTATTTCTTAGTTTTCTTAGGCTTTCTAATCCACCCATGTAGCGAACTTAAAGTCAGTGGCTCCCAAACCAGTCGGCTTTAGGGCACCAAGTGAGAAAACACCCCGCGGACTCAAATTCGAGTGAACTAGGCCCACAAAACTAAGGGCTTTATTTTATTCAGAACCTCACCTTTAGGCGTGAACACTTATGCTTCTTGAGGCACATGTATCCAGCTTAATTAGTGATATATTTTTTTTATATGAGGCACAAAGGTCTTCGTCTTAGAATCCTAGATATGCATTAGGTATGCAAATTTCATTAAGGTAAAAATCAAAACTAATTAATTATTCAATTTCTCCTCCTATACCTAAAATGTAAACAATTTATTTATTTTGACCAAGTTTTTAGAAATCCTAATCATGATTTTCCTAATTCTTAAGATTAACTTAGATTTCTTTCAAAAGATAAGTCAAAATATTGTCCTTTTTATAAGTTTTTTTTTCAGATTTTTTTTTAGCAGATTTTTGTTAGTTTCTACCTATGTTAGTATGTTAGTAAAGCCTACCCCCACACTTATCTCATGCATTGTCCTCAATGTATGAATGAATGCATATATGCATGAAAAAGAACAAGGGAAGGCAGAAGTTACCTTAAGGTGGTGGTTCCGGTGGTGGTCTAATTGGGCCAAGCGTTGCTACCCAATCAAGATAATATAGTATTTCATGGAGGAACCCACCAAAAAATTTTCTTGTATAACCCACAAAAATGTATGTGTGATCATTTTTTAAAATTTCCACCCCATCAAATTTCCAAATTTCATAATTATTTTCAGAGTCAATTGTGTCAACCTCCTTGTCCCAAAATGGAGTATGAAAAGATGGAATTATTGACTTGGACGTGGGAAGTACGGGAACAAATACCGACTCAGGAAAGAAACTTAAATCAAGTAATGGTTCAGGAGTCGGGCTAGGTTCAGGAAGTGGGTCCAAATCAATAAGCTGAAACTCAAGTCCACAATCAGTTTCCCACAATGGAATGTGACTCAATATTGGTGATTCAAGTTTAGGAATGATAGGTGTGAGAACCAAAACTGACTCTAAAATATTACCTAAGTCGGGTAACAAAACAGGAGTCAACAATGATTCGGGAATTTGAACTTGATCATAGATTTGAGAATCTAGGTCACATATCTCATTCAGCTCAATATCATAAAAATTAGAACTTGCCAATTTATCCATGGGACTTTCAAAATTGCAAAATTGGTCAAGTCAATATGATCATCAAAAATGGGTGATTCAATTTCATGATGAATTGGCACAGGATCCAATGTTGACTCGGGAAAAGTAAAATCAGGTGGAGATATCGGAGTCATTATTGAATCAGGAAGTAAAATTGAATCATCAAGTTGGGGATCATGATCATATTCATGCTCAAGTTCTATTTCAGGAAAGAAATAACTTGCCAAACTATCAAAAATTGGAGTTTCAGCAAGTTCACATGGTGGTACTGAATTAGAATCTTGTTGTCCAAAGCAACGTGGCTCGTCGGCTCTAACAGAATGGTTAACCATATCAGGAATGGCCGAACGGTGAGAACGTAAAGATTGAACCATCATATCTATATCATGATCACGGGCTAATCTAGCCTGAGTCATGGCTGCAAGCATCTTTTCATAGTTGATAGGTGCATCATGTTGTGATTGGACTTGAAAGGATGAAGTGTAATCGTGATGAAGTTGTGAGTCGGTGGACTCACGCATAATCATGTCTGCGATTGATGGTAATTGTTGCTTGGACTCATGCATACTTATCATTTTCCCGATAGATGGTATTCTATTCTGAATGGGTGGATCAGAGTATGACTCTTAGGAATATTGTGGACAAGGTGGAGACGGAGGACAAGTCGGTTGAAAATTGGACTCGGGGGAATCGAAACCCCTGAACTCTGTGAAGAGTTGAAACTATTATGGAAATTATGGTTATAAGATGGGGGGTATGGGTTATATTCATTCGGATAAGACCATTCCGGCACACTAGGTTGGTCAAAGTTGTGATATGCCGGGTTGGTAATATCCGAAAAATAGTTAGGTGTGTAATATGGATTAAAATTGGAAAAATTATTATTATATGCCATATCACACCAACACAACAAAGAAAAAGAAAACAAACAAATAAACAAACAAAAAGAAAAAATTCTAACCTAAGTTAGGGTAGACCTATGACCTAGACGATTCCTAACTGGTTAGACTGTCCACGGGAGGTAGGGTGCAGACTTTGACCACAAGTTAATCAGCCAGGTCAGGGCAAGAGTGGTGGGAGGTTTTCCGTCAAAGACGTTCCTTAATTAAATAACCACCAATCTTCGGGTTTTCGGCCCTCAATCCCCTTCCTAGACACTAATTTGGCAGGAGTCAATTTCCAACACCGTTCTCCCTTAGGATAATCTCCTAATTGAGTCCGAGATGTCCCTAGGGCCAACGTCTACTAATTTTAAGTTAGGCTTGGGTTAGTGAGTGCTTGGGATATGATTTTTGGGCTAAGGAAGGGTGATGAAATCCCCACCTTATCTTGTTAATGGGTTATGCCCTTAAGATATTTTTGTGCAAGTGTACAAGATATGTAAATAAGATTCACTCAAAGCATGAAAATCAACCAAGAGATGAGTCCTATTCTACATGCAATGCGTACGTACCTTGCTCCAGCACTCTTCAACAAAAATTAAAAAAAAATTAAAATAGACATGTGCCCTAAATACAAGAGTCTAAATTTTTTTTTATTATCAACAAATGGGTTAATGTTATTAATTAGCAGTTGCAGAGTGATCACAGAGAAATTTAATCACAGCAGTAAGCAATATTTGCAATTCTGAGCAACCTGCAGAAAATTTGATGAGTACTGAACTACTCTTGCCGCGGAAATGCGGCTATTGCCGCGGACCCGCGGCAAAAAAGTAGGCTCTGATGCTCTGCCTTCGAGGGCAGAGGCACAGAGTTGCTATGTGTCCTTGCTACTGCTTTCTTTTCCTGTTCTCTGTATCTGCAAACAGAAAGAATAAAAAATAGTTAGATTGAGGAAATCGTGCCGTTCCTTCCCCGGCAACGGCGCCAAAATTTTGATTGAGATTTTCCTGCACACAAAAATAAAGAATTTTAGATTTAGAACAAAATGTGCAAGTGCTCAATTCGAATCCGCGGTAGCAGTGGCTATGCAGGTCGTGATCCTCAGGGAGGGACTAGCGATGGAAGCTTTGTCAATAAGTTATCTCTAAAGTTTTTATTATTTTAATGTTAAGTTAGAAAGAAAGAAGATGGAGAAGAAGAAGTGATATTTACAATGGAAGTGAAGAAAAGAAATTGAGAATATGGTAGTGTGAGATCTAAACTAAAGAAATAAAAAGAAAGAAACTATAACACGTATAAACCTCTTCTACCTTGCTTACCTTTGATCTGTTCGTGACGACTTACCCTATCTTGGAAGGCGTGCAAGTATGGCATATAGGATCGTCCACCTTCGCTACCTACACTGTGAAAATAAAAGACAATCTAAAGAAGGATTGTTCATCTCCATAGGCCATCAAGTGCTCTTCTTTGGCTAGGCAGTCTCGAAGCAATCAGATCTCACGGTTCACAAAACATTAGAGAGAAATAACAGAAGTAAACAAGAATAGAGAAAATAAGAACACAACATGAAATAGAAGAGATGAAGCAAGAATAAAAAAAACAGACTTTGAGCAGATGTTATTAACAATGAAGGAAAAGTAAAAACTTACACTGATATCACCTCAGTACAAGTAGGAACTCCTTCCTCCATGAAAGCTTCCTCCACTCTCAGTTTACATAAAGGAAAAAATAAAAATTACAAAAGAGAAAAGAAAACCTAAGAAAGCCTAAAAACCTAATTTTTGGCCCTGTATTTTGCTGGACGCCCTTTACGGTTGCTCTGCAGGGGTATTTATAGGTGCAGAAGGTAGTAGAGTCCCATAACAACTCCTCAACGAAAGCGGTTCCCCAGACTTATCCAATATGCCGCGGAAACGCGGCTTGGGCCGCGTTTCCGCGGCCTAAGTGTGTCGGTTGGCCACGCGCTTTGGCGCGTGGCTTCTCCTGGTCCGTTCATCTGGGTGTTTTCTTTTGGAAGCTGCATCCTGGCTCTTGATTTTGGGATTTTGATATAACTTGGGAATCAAGTTACCTAGATCCCAAATCTTCCCATATCTCTTAAACGAAATTTGCTATTCTTCTTTGGCTTTTATCCTCATCCTGCAAGTGTTTAAGGTTGAATAGAAATCTATCCTTCCCTCTTCTTTGTATTTGCAACTTTTGCCCTTAGTATTTGCAATTTTGGCAATTAATATTTGCAACTTTTACATTGGGCTTGAATATGGGCTTTTGGGCTTCTTTTAGGCTTTATTTATTATTAAAATAAGAACTCAAAGCCTGCACACAATAAATCATAAAATATTAGTAAATGTGCAGAATTATATGAATAAATATGAAAATGTGATGGTAAATGTAATGATAAAAATGCACTTTTCACTACCAATCAACAGGCTGCATGTAACGCCTGGGTAGTTGCACCAAAACGCAGGCATGAGAGCCGCGTTCAGGAACCCGCGTCCCTTTTTCAAAAAAGACGGCGTCCCCCTTAAGAAAATTCTCTGCGTCTCTCGGAGTGATTCAAAGTTGCGTCCATCAACAAAAAGGACCCATTCTGGGGGTCTCAGTGGGAAAGCACATAAAGCTGCTTCCTGAAGCTTATATCTTCAGCAGAGAAGGCCTATCACCTTCACAAGTGTCTTGGAGCTGCGTCTACATGGATGATGATGGGTCTTGCACCGAGTCTCAGCATCGCGTCCCTGACTGCGTCAATTTAAGGGGCGTAAGACCACATTCTTAATGTATCCTGAACTCTGCGTCTGGATAAAGTTAAGGATTGCGGCCAGTGAATCACACTCAAAACTGCGTCCTTCGTGTCCGCTTGAACCGCGTCTTCACTGGCAGGTCAGAATCGCGTGCCTCAGAGCCGCGTCTCTTTTTATGAATCGAAGCTGCGTTTCATCAAAAGAACTTAGTTTACCTAAGTTCAGTATTCACAGTCAGCCAGAGAGCACAAAAAAAAAAACTGTGACTGAATCTATCTACAACGGGGCAATGAAGATGGAACAAAAATTTCAACGACTTTTATTATTCAAATATGATAAAAGTAAATACAAACACTCTTGGTGAATAGAGTGTCCTTTTCTTTACAAAAAGAAAAAGAAGAAGAAGGCTAAAAATCCTGGTTCGCCAAAGAACAGATTTGTTCTCTAAGGCGATGTATCTCATGTTGACGCGCCTTCTCAGCCTCCATGAGAGCTTGGGCCCGCAGATCCTCCTCGGATAAAAATCTCTTCGCTTGTACTCGGAGGGATTCCAGCTCGGAGGAATAAACAGAGAGATTTGCTTCAACTTGCACCTTGGCAGTCTCTAACTCCGCTAGCCTCTTTTCAGAAGTAGCAAGCTTTTGTTCATTAATAACAATCAAAGCCTCAGCTCTGGTTATAGCAGCCCGAGAGTCAAGGATAGCCTGCTTCGCAGCCTGCATGATCATCTCAGATTCCTTTGACTCGACCGCTAGCTTTTGATGATCAGCCTGGAAACCTTCGAGAAGACGGGTCCTTTCGGTTATCTTCTCTTCCACCTCTCTTCGCTCTTACTCTTGAGCAGCAAGGAGCCTATTTAGAGTTTCCTGGGCCTCGTGAAATGAGCTAGTATTCTCCAGGGATCGAAGCTCTCTCAAGTTATGTCCCAACTACTCCACCAGCAGCAGACACGCCTTGGCTGGTGAAGGGCCTCCGGCTAAACTGATGTTCTTGACCAGGTTTCTGAGAAACATTCGGGCGAATTCAAAGGAGCTATCCCCAGATAGGATGAAATCAATACATGATTGCATCGAGGCAAAGAACTGCTGCACCATATGGCGTGTCAGAATCCCCATGGTATCACCACCTAAAGTGCTCCCCGATCCCCTTTCTATCACGGGGTGAGGGATGTAAGCCGATTCTTCCGGTACAGGAGTCGGGCCGACCACGGGTGCGGCAGAAGCAAGAGTAGCCGCCGGCGCTTCTGGGGGTACTACGTCCGTAGAAACCTCCGCAACTGATGAAATGACAGTAAGCTCGACCTCTTCAGGGTCCTTGGCCGAGGTCTGAACTGTACGGCCTCCCGGGTAGGCACTGACCGTCAAGTCTCCTACCTGAGCTTCCTTAGTGCCCTCTACAAATTACAAGAATATCAGCTACGACAGTAAAAGGAAAACATTCAAACTATCAATATTTTCTTACCTAACTGAGGGTCCAAAGATGGCGAGTTCTTAGGCGAATCCTGCAGGGTGGAGGTCTCCCTGACTTTGATGATTGCCCTCTCTTGAGGCATCCCAGTAATAGGAGCCTCAACTCTATCCTGCTGGGCCAGCTCCTGTATCATCTCCTCGATCTGGGAGGAAGCAGCGGCGTCGCTAACCACGACCAGCCCTGCGATATGAAGCCAAATGAAAAAGAAAACGTCAAAATCCTTTTCCTGGTTAAAAGGATGAGTTAGGCGAAAGGAGTACCTTCAGCAGCTTTAGCAGGAATAACTACCGCTGGTGGTGACCCCGTCACCGGCTCACACCCATATATTTCCTCCTCCGAGATGTGTGAGAATTTACTCGGATCAGGAGGAGCGGGTTCATCGCCAAAGTCGACCTCATCGCCTGAATCATACCCTTCTTCTTCGGATGAAGAAGACGATAGTGCAACGCGAGAAGCCTCGGCAACCGGGGCCTTGCCACCAAATACCCCAGTGGTAGGGCTGGGGTCAACTACCCGAGGACTGGGGATTAATACACTAGGGGATCCAGGCTGTTATGCCTCATCCCTCCTCTCGTGAGCTGAGGAAGACCCGGGCTGAGTTGAGACCCCTGAAATCTTAACATCACCTCCGCTCATTATGTCGACTTCAAGCTACTCAGCCTCGTAAGCAGCAGTGGGTTTGTCAGCGAACTCCCCTTCCTCTAAAATCCTGGGGCCCCTGCTGTGCAACCACGGGTACGGACTAAGGAGGCGTCATCCTCATCTTCCGCTTCTTCCCTCTGTTCCTCAACATCAAAAGGGATGTCTTCGGACGAAGAAACTGCGGCCGCCAAGTCTCTCCGGACCTTCTTTGGGGCAGGCTCAACAATGGAAGTAGAGCCTTGAGGACGCTTACGCGCCGCCTGTCGACCCTTTGCTGCTCGCGGCTCCTCCCTCGATACCCTTCTTGTCTCCTTCAGAGCCTTCCGATACTCTTCGACGCCTCGTGAGCGTTTGTTGGACCCCAACTTGGCTTCGTAAAATGCATTAATACTCTCGATGCATGAGTACTCCGGAGCAAAGTCAGGCGTTTGGTTGGCTTGGAAGTACCAGGTACAGAAGCTAAGGCTTGTACAGCCTTTCGGTTCCTTGGGGGGCAGACGAAAAAGTGCTTCCGTCCCTCCAGCCACGCTATAATACCAAGCCCGAGCACCTTCAAACAAGTTCCCACTGAAGGTGAGTCGAGCATTGGGGTTACCGACATATAATTGATCATAGACGATCTGTCGGGCGAAGCGATTTGGCATGTAGGCTCGATCGTGCACGAATTCCCTTGTCAGAAAAGCACATACCCGGACCGAATATTGACCAACCACCAGAAAACTCCCGATGACAGCTTCGTGAAGTTATCTGGGCCCACGAAGTCAGCAAGTTTATCCCCGAAAGATGCACCAGTAATCTCGGGGAAGTAGCGATTGAGCTGGTAGTTCGAAGCAGTTAGAATGCAACTCCGAATGAAATACATATAAGTATTACACCAGCTTGAACCCTCCAACCGCTGTACGAAAGGGGTAAACCCCTCACTCCAAGACACCGGCGTCATCAGGGAGGGACAGTGCATAACGTACCAAGCCATTAGGTACGTGTAGGGAAGCTCAACCCGAGGGTTGGGACGCTTTACCGTCGGCCTCCCCTCTGAGTCAACAATCGCCTTACCCTGGGAGTCGACAGCCTTCTCTACTTTGCATAGATTCTGAGTTAAGGCCTGCAACCCGCTTTGAATACCGGCTGCCATGACCGGGAGGAGGGCTATGGGCCTACCATAAGCCAGGAGCACCGCCGGGTACACTACGTCGGCAACAATCACTTCATGTGGCAGTGTCGGCACCACACAGCGCTTCAATCATAACATTAAGAAGCCCACCAACAGTGCTCGATTGGAGATAGGGGTCCGGGCTTGATGATGAAAACTTTCAAAAACCGTGTCAGGTTCGAAAGTATCCTCGTTCGACTCCGTGGTGTAGGAGTCTACAGAAGCCTTGATCCTATCGGCAATCTCCTCGTCGGAGCTGGGAGCCAGTCGGATCACTGGATGGTCTTTCTGATTGAAGCCATTAAACAAGTAGCTTGCCCAAGACAGCTGCTTGACTCCCCTCGTCCTCCAAGAGGTTATCTGGCCGCAAATGTGGAAGTGACATAACACCTCCCAATAAGTCTCGTACACCCGAGGAGACTTTTTCTTCAAAAGGTGAAGCTCCTCAGTGGTCGGGACGTATTCCTCATAGGGAGAGTCCCCCATTACCAGCCCCGAGACTTTGTACAACTCGTGCAGGGTAAGACCCATCTCTCCGACCGGAGTGAAGAATGTCCCCGTCAGAGGATTGTAACGCTCCAGGATTCCAAAGAAGTTTTGAGAACTTGGTGGAATACCATACTGCACGGCCCTGACCGCTTGGTACAATTTCACATGCTCCAACAGGCCTCCAAGATCGGCAAGGACGAAGCTCACCATCTTACCCCACCAATACTTCTCAGTGGAATGGATCCACCCGGGCGCACGGAAGTCGACCGGAAAATCACCCCCCACTTTCATGAATGCGTTGAGAAAGGTGGTGCCGAGTTTAGGAGTTTCTCCTACTGGGTGATCGGTCCTGAACAGCCCGGGAAACAGGCCGATAGCCTCCTTATCATGACCAGCATGATATACCTTCTTGGAGCCTAAGTTGCCGAGAGTAACCTCAGGGACGGGTCGGGAAAGCTCCCATGTCATTTTTCGAGGGACGGACATGTGCTGGAGATAAGATAGTGGGTACATCCTCTCCATGTTCGGAAGAAAGAACCTTCTATCCCCTATCTGACGGAGCCATTTATAATCTCCGTCATGCAAGGAATAACCGCCCTCGCTAATATGGTCTCCAAAGAAGAAAGCAGGCTTCTCCATCGGAGCGCGAGCATTCATTGTGAATGCCGCGTCAGTCATAAGCTCCCGAAAGGTTGCCGCGTCAACGTTGGAGAGCCTCTCTCTTCGCTCCTTCGACTTGTCGGCAGTCAGAGGAGCAGTCCTTTGCAGCACAAAGGTTAAATCACGGTCAGCACCACCTATGTGCCCGAAGTGACGCCTCTTGGAGAGTGGGTTGGAAGAGTGTCGCACTGCAGAAGAAAACGACACTTGATCAGAAATCTAATCAGAAATCTAAACGAAAACGTTAAGTGTTTATAATTCAGACGCAGAAGAGATACTGAACGCAGAAAATTGTCAAAATTCGCGTCCAGACCTGAGGACCATGAGGCCAGCAGGGAGTCTGCGTCTTAAAAATTCAAGACTTATGAAAAATCTCTAAGTACTTGGACTCGGTGCAAGATTCATAAAAACCAGCGTCTGATGTCACAGAACGCAAGAATCAAGTCTGCGTCTTGATCTTTCACAATTAGAAACATTCTAAGTGATGACTCCGGAACGCAAGGCTTACTGGCGCCCTATGTTCAACAAACAAGTACATCCTCAAGCGGATAAAAGCGGTAGGGTCATCAAACCCGTGCCTTGTTTGTTAAGTCAAAGACTGCGTCTGAGAATCAAGCACGGTTTTGAATCCACGTTGGCGGTTCTCCTTCAAAGAAGGGATTTTTAGGGTTATAAGAACTCCATAAACCCCTCTAATGGTGAAGATCAAGCCTGATGGCGTTATACCTGAGATAGGGGCTTCCTGCATGGAGGAACCGCCCCTTTGGGCCTCAGTGACGACCGCCTTCGACGATGAAGCAGTTCGCTTGGCCTTGGGTGCCATTGCGAAGCAAGAATCTAATGCTAGACGGAAGAGAAGAGAACAAAGAGAACTTCTTTCTCAAAACCCTAACAGATGCAAGAGAAGACGAAAGAGAGATTAATACTGACTCTCTCAATGACTGTCGCCCTTTATAGGCACGGTTATTCGCAAAGATACACGGCGCTTGGCTCGACGCTGAATCACCTCCTGACGCGTGGACAGTACATTTAATGCAGCGTGAAGTTCGCACGCCAAAAAGAAGGTGTCCCGTCGGCTCCACAGGACACGTGGCAGTGCACTCATGGCATGGCACGGATTCGCACCCAACAGTCGCGCCTCTTCAATGGACGCATCTCTTCAGCGAGGCCATTGTTGCGTCCAAAAAGTCGCGTCTTTACTCCAAAAAGATGCGTCTCTCTGAAAGTTCGCATCCTTCCAATCAGCCCAAGAATCGCGTCTGTCTTGTAGAATATCAGTCGCGTTCTCATTCCAAAAGATGCAGCCCTATGAAAGTCGCAACTTTAAAGCTGGCGTTCAGTCCTTACTTCTGCAGAACAGTTCAACAGTACACTGGCACAAGCAGACGACCGTCCACTCATGGCTTAAAGTGCACCCACGACAGACTTAAAGCAATCGGGGAGGTTTAGACTGTGCATCTAGACACTCAACACGATCAACTTTGGTAGCTTCAAAGAGTTTCACAGTACACTCACGAAGACCATACTCCAGATAAGATCAAACCCGGAGCATTGACAGTCCAATCATAAGGGCGAGCTCAGCTAGAGTCCAAAGTATTTTGAAATCCGTCCCACTTAACTGCAGAATATCGAAAACTTTGGAGGGGGTTCTGTAGGCTGTCTAAAAATCACTAAAAGACAAGCCATTAAAAAATAGAATTCCAAGTTCTAGACGCAAAGCCGATTTTGGCCGCGTCTCAGCCGCACCAAGGCGTGAGGGTCGAAACCCGCGTCCCAGCCGCACCAAGGCGTGAGGGTCGAAACCCGCGTCTCAGCCGCACTAAGGCGTGAGGGTCGAAACCCGCGTCTCATCAGCATCAAGGCGCGAGGGTCGAAACCTGCGTCTCATCAGCATCAAGGCGCGAGGATCGAAACCCGCGTCTCAGCAGCATCAAGGCGCGAGGCTCAACAGCCGCGTCTCAGCAGCATCAAGGCGTGAGGCTCAACAGCCGCATCTCAGCAGCATCAAGGCGCGAGGGTCGAAACCTGCGTCTCAGCAGCTCCAAGGCGCGTGGGTTGACACCCGCGTCTCAGTTGTAACCGTCCCAGTTTCGAGGCCAATCACGGTCCACATAACGGGGAAAGTTAGCACCCATTATGGAGTGTTTTTAGGAGGCACGTACGCCCCTGAAACCCCCTATAAATAGCCCCGTCGCTATGAAGAAGGGGTGGGATGATTTTTGGGAGAAAAGAGCTCTGAGAGAAAAGAGAGAGGTTCAACCCTTCAGAGAACTTGCTGTGTTCAAGTTAACCTTTGCCGACAATCTCTTTGAGAGTTTTGGTCGACAGAGCTGTGTTACTCCGTCAACCACCCGAAGAGAAAAGCCCCGGAAGATCTCAACGTTCACCCGGTCAACGGAGAACAAGATTCACTCTCCACCGCCACTTGAAGAACCCAGCCTTAAACAAAGGGAGGATTCAAGACTCAACATCCTCCTTCCCTTGTAATCGGAAGACCGGTCTGTTGTAATTTTCTATCCAATCAAAAGAATTTTACAATCGAATCCTCCTTTTCCGACGCGTACAGAAAGCCCGAAGAACGGTGGTTATTTAATTAAGGAACGTCTCTGACAGAAAACCTCCCACCGGTCTTGCCACCTACCTGGCCGATTAACTTGTGGTTAAGGTCGACAATAGACCTCCTAAGGACAGTCTAAAGTTAGGAGTCGTCTAGGTCAAGGCTTACCCTAGAATAGGAATTTTGTTTGTTTTTCTTTTTTATTGATTGATTGGGTGAACTTGTTTGCTAATTGTGCATGTCCGCTTGGTCGAGAGACCCACTTACATCCGGCTAACTAGAACTAGTTCACCACCCGAGCAAAAGCCCGACTCACACATGGCACAACCACTGTCACTCCAAGATAGATTCTATCCTATTAGGACCTCTCTTTCTTCTTGCATCAAGCTTACTGATGAAGGTGTTGACCAATTTGAGCTCAAGCCACAATACATCAACACTCTTCTCAAATTTTATGGACTTGAATCTGAGAATGCATACTTCTTCATAAGGGAATTTGAAGAAGTATATCTAATGATGAAGATACCCAAGTTAGGAGAAGATGCCATCAAACTTAGGTTTGTCCCCTTTGCTTTGAAGGATTTAGCAAAGAAATGGCTCTACAGTCTAGAGGCCGGTTCAATATCTTCTTGGGATAATTTCGTTAAGGCCTTCTTAAAGAAATTTTATCCCGTCCACAAGACTGCACTAATTAGGAAGAGCATCTTACAGTTTAAGCAAACAGCCAATGAACCTTTTTGGAAATATTTCGAACGTTTTAAGGACCTCCTTGCCCAATGTCCTCACCATGGGTAGAGAAATGGCGACTTTTCCAAGTTCTATATGATGGATTAGAGTATCAAACTAAAACGCTGTTAGAATCCATGTGCCAAGGAGGATTTCTAAAAAAGAATGAAAATGAAAGATGGTTATTATATGAAGAATTAGCTGATAATACCATCCAATGGGAACCAACTCCGGAAAAATTTAGGACTAATGACCCTACTTCTTCTAAAGGAGGTATCCATTTCATTGAGGCCAACATAGCAACCGATCTAAGTTAGCTGCTGTGATGCGAAGACTAGAAGCTTTTGAAACGAAAGAACCAGTCTCTGTGAACCAAGTCAGCCCAACACCTTCGGCGGGCTGTACTTATTGTCAAGATATGAACCATGTGTTCGAGGAATGTCCCGTCTTTATCGCGCATCAAAGCTTGCCCGAACATATGAATGCGGCCTTCACAAGGCCCGCCAACAATCCAAATTCGCCCACCTACAATCTCGGTTGGAGAAATCATCCAAATTTCTCATGGGGCCCAAGAAACAATGATCAAACTAGGCCCAAATTCTCCAACAATTTCCAAAATCCGCCCTATCAACAAAATTTTCCTAGTAAAAATCCTCCACCTTCTATGGCGCCCCGATCCCGGCGGGTACGGAGACGCCACTGCGACGTACATACGCAGGGCGATGGTACCATCACGTATGTACGCTAAGCATCAATACAACACAACACATATATCAGAGTGCGGAAATACGTGGTATTATACATTCCAACATAATTTAAACAAGTACTGAGTCATCACAAATAGTGATATAATATTACATCAATATTACATCACTACATAATACAAAAGCAGACTACACATGATACAACAGATAAAAACTCACGAGCTAGAAAGGGGATCTCGCGAGCGGGGAAAAGACTGGACGGAACTACTGCTGATCTGCCTGCTCCTCAAGATAAGCCTGATCCTCGGCCGATGGGTCCACCTCGGTCCAAGCTGCTAAATCTGGACATGCAAATCCAAGGTTGTTAGGAAAAACCCAGCGAGTACAAGAAAAACCCAATGGTAAGTACAAATAATAGCAAGTACATCATGACAAGTATAATGTACCCAAATCAATAAGCATGAATTAACCACAATGAATAGTGAATATGAAAATAACACTAACATTTATAAGGCATGAAATAGAAGCATGTATATCAGGCCAAGTGTCATGTAATCAAGTTAGGAATCATGGAGTAACTACAATAAATGATAAGTATGGAGATGACACAAATATGCACGAAGTCAATTTATTAAGTTAATATTATTAACTCGTTCAATTTGTATGTTTGGTATATAACCGGTGCCATATACTTTCGCATACAAATCTAGCGAGGTTGGTTATTGGAAATTGATGGGGAGCGACGGACCATGTTTATAATAGGTCCCGTGCATGCCCGGGACAACGGTCCAGGATTATCTGACACTGAACCGGAACGTACCGCTAGGCACCGGGATTTACTATATGCCCGAAGGTCTTATAATACACCCGAACAGGAATAGAGTGTCACCGTTCCCCACAGGATATACCTAGGGGATTATAGCACACCCGGACAGGCAGGCAAGGGGGTTGGGGTGCCAGTACACCCCTCGGAAGCGCCTGGTGGCCAACCAGGTCGAATCCTACAGGAAGTTGTACAACATATGTATGGCCACCATAAACACAGAAGCTATATCGATACCCATCAATTTCCCCCATCCCGGTGTAAGTTGTTTACATATGACAGAGTCTGAAATAATAATGTTCACAGGGTGTCCACAAATGTACAATATCCATGACTATCCTATTACGGGGTCAACAGGAGTATAATACAGGAGTAATGTCAGGAGCCTCCCTATTTCAGGGGTTCAAGTATACAGGAGTACAGGAGCTCAGGAGTACCAAATATCTGGTAATAATAGTATAATAATCATGTCATGTCCCCGTAACAGTATAGTCATGAATATGTCATATAATCAGGTATCAGGGGTGGTAATGTCCGGTTAAGAGTCATAATGTCAGGTCCAGGTATTTATACCACATGAAAGCATAGCATATACCGTATGACAAGAACAGACATCAAGTATCAAGTATCAGTGTCCAATGTCAGGTGATAAGTGTAGCAAGACAAGTATCGGGGTCGGGTATCACATGTCGAATATAGTATGGCAAGTATCAATACCAGGTGTCACATATCACATATAGCATGTCAAGTATCCGTACCAAATATAGCATGAAAGATGTCAGTGTCAAATATAGCATGGCAATATCGGTATCAATTATTGTGTGCCGGTGAAAATACCAAGTGCCGATGACAAAAATCATATCCCTGGTGTAACATGCCAAGTGTCGGTGTAAATACCGTGTACCGGTGTAAATGCCAAGTGCCGGTGTCCTAAATCACATATCAGGCATAACATGTCCAAGGTCGGGTAAATACCGAGTGCAACATCACATATTAACTTACATAGCATGGTATCATGTATTAAATTTACGGTATTAAGTACTAGACATGCTAACATATTTACATCCCAGTTCCAAGCTTAAAATACAAGAGTGTTATTTTTAAATATATTAAAAATACTTGCATAAAAATAAACGTATGTCAAAAATGAAGTTGTACTCGCCTGAAACCGGGTAAAATACCGGTTAGAATCCGGGAATCGGTGAACCGTTTAAGTATACCTCAAGCCCACAATATATATATATTAAATATATATTTATAAATTTTTATATAAATATTTTAGAGGGAAGAGAGAGGAGAGAGAGATGAGAGAGAAATTTGTAGGAAAAAAAGGGGAAAAAGAAAGGGAGGGAAAATATGATATATTTTGAAATGGATTGGGATTTAAAGGAGGAGGGTAGGGGATGTAAATATAGTGATGTAGTTTTAAAAAGGAGGTGGGGGTATTTTTGGAATGAGAGATTTTGTTTTTATTTAGGGATGAAAGAGAGAGAGAATTGAAAGAAAAAGAAAGAAAGAAAGAAAAAGAAAGAAGAAGGAGGGGGTTCGGCCCCCCACCGCCGGCGGTGGCCGGCCGGCGCGGCGGCGGCGGCGGCGGCGGCGAGCAGAGCGCGCGTGCGCGGGTGGGGAGGAGGAAGGTGGAGGTTAGGGTTTGTTGTAGTTGTTGTTGTTGTTGTTTTTGATGGAGGTGATGGGTGGTGGTTGTGGTGGTTGTGGTGGTGGTGGTGGTGTTTGGTGGTATTGGAGAGATAGAGGAGGTGGAGGTGGTGGTGATGGAGTAGTTAGAGGGGAGAATTTGGTGGTGGAGAGGAGGAATTTGGAGAAGATGAAGGTGGGTATGTGATGGGTTTTGGGAGAAATTGAGGATGGTGGAGTTGAATTGGGGGTTGATGGGAGTGGAGGAGTGTTGTGGGGTGTTGGGGGAAGCGGTGGCGGCGGCTAGGGCGGCGCCGGAGGCGGCGGTGGTGAGGGTGGTGCGGCGGTGAAGTATGAGTGCGTGAGTTGTGGAGGTTGAAGATGAAGAGTGTTTAATTGATTTGGATTTTTTTGTTTGGAAATGGAATGAAGTTGTGTTGATAAATAGGAATGGGGATGAGTAAATGAGATGGTGAAAGGGGTGGTTGATCACTGTAGAATCCATGCCCTGCTCTTCTCTCCCTTGCTGCGTTCGGTGAAGATGAGATGGGAGTGGTTGAAGGAGAAGAAAAAAGGGAAGAAGAAAAGGAAAAAGTCAAAAAGGAAAAAAAAAAAGGATTTAATAAAATAAAATAAAATAAAATAAGATAAAATAAAATAAGATAAAATAGTTTAAAATTTTTTATTATTAATTATTTTATTTATTATAATTTCTGAAAGTATAAGTAGTGGAGTAGGGAAGGAAAAAGCACAGAAAGTTAAGACCGGTAATAAATATTATAATTTTAATAAGGCAAAAATTTGACTGTTTCAGAATCCTTCTGAAAAATTCTCAAAAATAGTAAATATTATTCTAAGATGTTTGGTGAAATCAGATTCAAAAAATATAATGTAGTTTTTAAAATAAAAATCCTGAAATCTTCCGGCGATACCGGCCGACACTAGGATCGGTCAAATTTTGATAAATTTTGAAAAATTCCAAAAAATGTTTTTAGTTAGAAAATGATATTCTAAGATGTACTGTGAAAGCCGTTTTTGAAAATTCAATCCCATTTGGAAATTAAAAATCCGGGAATCAGTCAGCGATGCCGATCGACACCGGATTTGGAGATTTTGCAGAAAAATTTCAGAAAATTCCAGAAAATCATGAAAAATCTAAAATATTAGAAAACAGTCTCTGAAACTAAAAATGGTCCATTCGGACTACCAGAAAGTCAAATCGGGCTCTTGGCTGGTATCGGGTTCCCGGTCCGGGTCAGGGCTTACTCTAGGTCTGAGAATCCAGATCTGGTACTCAATAAACTAAGCAATCACAACTCATAAACACATACAAGAAGAAAAATTGAGCAATATGGTCGAAAAAAATTTGGGACACGTATCTGGGTACGTATCCCGGGTACGGGATGCTACACCTTCTTTCCAAAATTCACAAATGGAGACAAGAATCTCAAATATGGAAAGAAAGGTGGACACTCTAGTTAAAAGCCACGACACGCTGGCTCAAGTCTTGACTAGGATAGAGATCCAATTGAACCAACAAGAGAGACAGAGGGGAACTCTACCGAGTCAACCACTGCCAAATCCTAGGAATCCTAGGCTAGCCAATGAGGCTCAAGACCCAAACCAGTGTAATGTGGTTCATACACTAAGATCAGGGAAACAAGTTGATAATCAAGTATCCATGCCACCGGATCCATCTCAGTCATCCATTCCATCTAGCTCCACTCCCATTCCACCCAGCTCCAATGAAACTGAAGTTGAAAAGTCAGCAGGACAGGTGCACCAGCCTATAGCCCCATTTCCAAATAGGCTTAGAAGCAACAACAATGCACATATGGAGAAACTACTAGAGGTGTTCAATCAAGTTAGGCTCAACATCCCACTTCTTGATGCAATCCAACAGGTCCCTAGTGATGCCAAATTCCTTAAGGACATGTGCACCAAGAAAAGAAAGACAAACGTGCCTAAGAAGGTTTTTCTAGCCACTAACATTAGTGAGCTATTGTCCAACCAGATCCCAGTCAAGTACAAGGACCCTGGTTGCCCCACCATCTCTTGCACCATAGGTCGAGCCGAAATCAATCGAGCACTCCTCGATTTAGGAGCTAGCATCAATTTGCTCCCTTTCTCCGTATATCAACAACTTGGATTAGGAGAACTCAACCCAACCCAAGTTACTATTCAGTTGGCTGATCGCTCAATCAAAGTTCCTAAGGGAGAGATCAATGATGTCCTCATACGGGTGGGAGAATTCATTTACCCAGTCGATTTCATTGTTTTAGAGACACAACCTGTATCTAATCCTAGGACCCAAACCCCCGTCATCTTAGAACGACCGTTCCTAGCAACTGCGAATGCAATCATAAATTGTAGAAACGGATCGATGAGATTGACTTTTGGGGATATGACCAAGGAAGTCAATGTTTTCAACTTAGGTAAGCATCCCTACGACATGACCGACCAACCCTTTGAGGTTAACTTCATTGAAAACATGACGAGTGAGCACAATGAGGAGATCATACTAGAGTCAGAGGAAGAGGAAGACTTAGAATCAAGTGATCTCAAGCTTGATGAGATCGAATGGGCATCAAATCCTAGTTCTATAGAGATGGAAAAGTCAAGCGTAACACCTCCACCCATCGAGCCACCTCCTTCTTTAGAGTTAAAGGCCTTGCCTAAACATCTTAAGTACGCCTACCTAGGTGAACAAGAGACGTTACCGGTCATAGTTGCATCCAATTTGACTAATAGGCAAGAGGAAGACCTACTGGCAACCCTTAGGAGACATAGGGAAGCTATTGGTTGGACTATGGCAGATATCAAGGGACTCAGCCCTACGATAGTCCAGCACCGAATCCATCTAGAGGAAGGGGTTAGACCAAAGAGGGATCCACAGCATAGGCTAAACCCACTTATGCAGGAGGCTGTACAAGCTGAAATAGTGAAACTGTTAGATAATGGGATCATTTATCCCATTTCTGATAGCGAATGGGTTAGCCGATTGCATGTGGTCCCTAAGAAGTCCAGCTTTACTGGGGTAGAAAACGACAAGCATGAGTTAGTGCAAACACGATTACCTACCAAGGTTAGAGTATGCATAGACTATCGCAAGTTGAACGCTGCCACTAGGAAAGATCATTTTCCTCTCCCATTTATCGACCAAATGCTGGAACGATTAGCCGGTCATGAGTATTACTGTTTCTTGGATGGTTATTCAGAGTATAACCAAATCCCTATAGTCTCGGAGGACCAAGAAAAGACAACGTTCACGTGCCCATTTGGGACATTTGCCTATCGTCGAATGCCTTTCGGCCTATGTAATGCCCCCGCCACTTTCCAACGTTGTATGTTAAGCCTTTTTTCTGATATGGTCGAGCGTTGCTTAGAGATTTTCATGGATGAATTCTCCGTCTATGGAAACTCATTTGACCAGTGTCTCCATCACTTGGAGTTAGTACTGAATAGGTGCACCGAAAAGAACTTGACCCTCAATTGGGAAAAGTGTCACTTCATGGTGCAGCATGGGATTGTCCTAGGTCATGAGATATCTAGGGAAGGGATCAAGGTAGACAAGGCTAAGGTGGAGATCATAGCCAAACTTCCACTTCCACGATGCGTGAAGGACATTCGGTCTTTCTTAGAACACGCTGGGTTTTATCGTAGGTTCATTAAGGATTTTAGCAAAATTGTTAGACCCCTTACAAACCTTCTAGCTAAAGACGTACCCTTCATCTTTGATGATAGGTGTAATAGTGCGTGGGAGAAATTGAAAGTGGAACTTATCTCTGCTCCTATCATCTCACCTCCGGACTGGTCCAAACCTTTTGAGATCATGTGCGATGCCTCAGATTTTGCGATAGGCGCTGTCTTAGGACAGCGAAAAGATAACAAGCAGCACGTGATCTACTATTCGAGTAGGACGCTCAATGACGCCCAAATGAACTATACTACAACCGAGAAGGAATTCTTGGCAGTAGTGTTCGCTTTGGAGAAATTTCGCTCATACCTACTTGGGACCAAGACCATGATTTTCACTGACCATTCTGCACTTCGATACCTTATGCTTAAAAAAGATGCGAAGGCCCGACTCATTCGTTGGATCCTTCTCCTTCAAGAATTTGATCTCGAAATTCGAGATAAAAAAGGTGTCGAAAATGTTGTCGCAGACCATCTCTCTCGTGTGCCAAACGCACCTTCCGACGAACTGCCCATCAATGACAATTTTCCCGATGAACAACTTCTAGCCATCTCTAAGGAACCATGGTTTGCTGACATAGTAAATTACTTAGTCACAAACCAAACACCACCTAAATGGTTAAAACAGGATAGATACCGATTCTTGTCTCAAGTCCGGTATTACATGTGGGAAGATCCTTACCTTTTCAAATATTGTAGCGACCAAATTATTAGGAGATGTGTCCCCGACGAGGAAACTAGAAGCGTTCTTGCCTTTTGTCATGAGTTCGCTTGCGGTGGACACTTTGGTCCCCGTAAAACTGCCGAAAAGATTCTGCAAAGTGGCTTTTATTGGCCAACTGTGTTCAAAGACGCATTCGAGTATTGCAAAACTTGCACAAGATGTCAAATGTTAGGAAGAATTTCCAAACGAAATATGATGCCCCTAAATCCAATTCTAGAAGTAGAACTTTTCGATGTCTGGGGCATTGATTTTATGGGACCCTTCCCTAATTCGTTTGGGCACCAATACATCTTGTTGGCCATAGACTACGTATCAAAATGGGTTGAAGCCATTCCTTGCAAGACAAATGACAACAAAGTTGTTGTCAAATTCTTGAAAGAAAATATCATCTCGCGCTTTGGAACCCCTCGTGCCATTATTAGTGACAATGGTACGCATTTTTGTAATAGAACTTTTGAGGCTCTTATGCGAAAATACGCCATAACTCACAAGTTGTCTACGCCCTACCATCCTCAAACTAGCGGACAGGTAGAAGTTTCCAATAGGCAAGTCAAGCTTATCTTGGAGAAAACTGTGAATCAGAATAGGAAGGACTGGTCCACCAAACTGGTGGATGCCCTATGGGCATATAGGACTGCCTTTAAGACGATTCTAGGAATGTCTCCCTACAGACTAGTTTTTGGAAAGGCTTGCCACCTTTCTGTTGAGCTAGAGCACCGGGCCCTATGGGCAATTAAGCAGCTGAATCTCGATCTAGATAAGGCCGGTGAGCTTCAGAAATTGCAAATTTCTGAACTAGAGGAATTGAGGAACGAAGCATACGACAATGCGAAAATTGCAAAGGATAGGGTTAAGGTTTTTCATGATAAGTTCATCACGAGAAAAACTTTTGTCCAAGGACAAAAAGTTTTACTCTATAACTCTAGACTTCATCTCTTTCCCGGCAAGTTAAAGTCAAGATGGACAGGGCCCTTCATGGTTAAGACTGTGTTCCCACACGGAGCCAAAGAGATCTACGACCCGAAAAATGGCAATGCATTCAAGGTAAATGGTCAACGTCTTAAAATCTTTTTGGAGTCAGTACCGGAAGTAAATGCAGCCTGGGTCTTTTTGACCCACTGTATCGGTAACTATATCTTTCTGCCAGTTCATGCATCCATGCATTTCATTCATACATTAAGGACAATGCATGAAACAAGTGTGGGGGAAGGGTATGTAAAGTAAAAAATAAAAAATAAAAATAAAAAAATAAAAAAATATCTAAAAAAATAAATATTTTTTCTTTCTTTTTCTCTTTATTTGTTCTAAAATAAATTAAAAAATAAAATAAAATAAAAATATTTTTATAAAAAGGACAGTATTTTGACTTATTTTTTTTGAAAGAAACCTAAGTTAGTTTTAAGAATTAGGAAAATCATGATTAAGATTTCTAAAAACTTGGTCAAAATAAATAAATTGTTTAATCTTTAGGTATAGGAGAAGAAATTGAATAAGTAATTAGTCTTGATTTTTACCTTAATGAAATGTGCATACCTAATGCATATCTAGGATTCTAAGACAAAGACCCTTGTGCCTCATATATATATAAAAAAAAAATCACTAATTAAGCTGGATACATGTGCCGCAAGAAGCATAAGTATTCACGCCTAAAGGTGAGTTTATAAATAAGTGTCCTTAGTTTTGGGGCCTAGTTCACTCGAATTTGAGTCCGAGGGGTGTTTTCTCACCTGGTGCCCTAAAACCAACCAGTTTGGGAGTCACCGACTTTAAGATCGCTACATGGGTGGATTAGAAAGCTTAAGAAAACTAAGAAATATTATATATGTATTAACACATCTAATAGTCAATTAGTTAGGTATGAGAGCCTCAAGAAGCCTTGATACTTACACAAAAGAAAATTAGATTAGTTATATATATTAAAAATAATAATAATAAAAATATAAAATAATCATAATAAAGAGGCATGAGAGTCCAAGTTAAGGAATTCTTAGATTCATAAGGGTGCGTATGACTTTTGGTAACGAAAAAGACTATACAAAAATTCAATTTTAATCCTTACCTAAAATGAATAACAATTCATTTTATTGAGACTAAGTTTAAGAATGAATAAAAATGATAATCCTAAAACTTATAGACTACTTAGTCTCTTCAAATATATTTCAAATATTTTCCTTTTTATGGATTTTGTGGGTGTAATCCGCTGAAAACCCTCACGAGACAACACTCGTCCTCTAAGGTAACCTAGGGGTTTAACGGCTTGTTGCACATGCTAAGTGCAACTGTATTTCCTATGAAAGTGAGTTAGCTAGATTAGTTTTTCTTTTTTTGATTTTTACTCGAGGACGAGCAAAGAGATAAGTGTGGGGGTGTGATAGGTAGTAAAAAATGCATAAATTTCATCACATTTACTATCACATTTTCATATTTATTTATATAATCATGCACTATTACTAATATTTTGTTCTTTAATGTGTGCAGGCCTTGAGTGTTTAATTAAATAAAGAATAAAAGCCTAATGAATCCCAAAAGTCCATATCCAAGCCCATGTCCAAGCCCAAGTGCAAAAGTGCAAATACAAAGTGTAAATATTGCAAATACTACAAAGAGGGAAATGATAGAATTCTATTCAACCCTAAATGCTTTGTGGATGAGGATAAATAAGAGTGCAAGGATGAGATTCGTTTTTGAAGGGATTTGGATTTAGGGTAACTTGATTTCCAAGTTATCCCGAAAATCTAAAATCAAGAGTCGAGATACAACTTCCAGAAGAATCAATCCTGATGGACGGACCAGAGGAGGCCACGCGCGAAAGCGTGTGGCCAACCGACACAACTTGACCGCGAAAACGCGGCCCAAGCCGCGTTTCCGCGGCAATCTGGATGAGACCAGGTACCAGTTTTCGTTGAGGAGTCGTTCTGGGACTCTAATTCCTTCTGCACCTATAAATACCCCTGCGGACGCAACAGAGAGGGGATCCAGAGAAGATTAGGGTTTTCTTTAGCTTTTCCATAAATTTCTGCAATTTGTAATTTCATTTTAAAGGCATTGTGGAGAAGAAGGAGCTTGTATTTGGAAGACATATTTTCGAATAAAGGTTACCTCTTTTGCTATTTGATTCTTGTCAGTTAATTTTATTTCTTTTCTCTGTGATCTCTTGTTTCTGGTTTTTAATCTGTGATCTCTTGTTTCGTTTTGTTTTTCCTTCTTTAACAATTCTTCTCAAGTAAAAAAAATAAATAAAAAAATAATTAAAAAAATGATGTCTAACTAATTCTTAGTATGGTTTGCTGATCTCTTAAGCAATCTTAGGGCAGTTTAGGAGTTGAATAGATTGATGATCAATTTCTAGAAACCCTAGGTCTAAGATTGCTTTTCTTGAAGATTAAACTGATAGTTAGATTTCTTAATCTATGTTGTACACTTAAACAACTCTTCATGACTTCATACTTAAGAACTAGGACAGCATAAATTTAAGATAACACTTTTCTTATTCTGTACTTAGAAGTTAGGATGAAACTTTGTTTAGTTTTTGGTAATGCAACTTAGTTAAATTCTAGTATAATCTTTTCTTGCTTGAATCCTTCTTAATAAACCTAGGGTAAATCATATATATCTCAAGATGACATTCAACATCCAATACTTGCATTGTGGGTTGTGGTAGTAGATCAGTAAAACCATACCTCTTTAATCATATTTTAAATCTAATCTCTCCTTTGTTTTATTTGAAGCATACAGAGAAATCGGCCGGAAAGCTTGCATCGCATCCTTCCCTGAGGATCACGACCCACTTTGGCCCTTGCTACAGCGGATAACATTGAGACTGAGAACTCTACAACTCAATCTTTTTCTTTATAAATTCTCAATTTCAATCAATGATCATCACATGAAGAACTAGAATCAAAACTATCTAGTTGAGTTTCCGATTGTACCTCAAGGGAGTCATTCCCTTGGACCATGTAGCATTGTGAATCGGATTCTCCACTAGACTCCTCTTGTTGGATTGACAATTGAAGCTTGGAGGCGGATGTGGTTGTCAACTTGTTCCACACTGCAAAGGCGGAATCAAGATTAGAAACTTGCATAAGATAATCTTTTGAAAGCGTGCTTCTAATAACCTCAAGGGCTTGTGCATTGGCTCCTATATGATTGCTATTACCAAGATAGCATTTCTTGGTAGCGGCAAGAAAGACATGCAAGCCTAAGGTCTTCAAATAGCAACTCATCTTGACCTTCCAAATATCAAGTCTAGAAATATCAAACATAGGTGGGCTATCCATGAGTGCAAACTAAATGTGTGCAAGCAAACAAATGTGCAAATGCAAATGGTAGATTAGCAAACACGATCTCACTCCTAGGTTGTTAAACCTAAGTATCAGGAGCGTAGGCTCTGATACCAATTGAAAATCACCTAGAGGGGGATGAATAGGTGATAGTGCTAATCTAGAAACTAAATGCGGAAGCTAAAAACTATTTTGCAACACACTTAATACAACCAACAAGTGTAGCCGAATTCCTCGTGAAGGGATCTGGACTAACTCCTCTTGATTCCCCTAGATAAGGGTTGAGGTGCTATATGAAGCTCTTGTGGTTAAGTATAAGTGAGGCACACAAACACGACCAAGCATATAATATGAATAGGCAATATGAATATATGCAAGGCACAAATGCAAGCAAATAAGATATGACAATATGAATGATGCAATGCACAAAAGTAAAGAGAGAGAGAGAGTTGAGAGGCAATGGATCAAACGCAAACACAAAGATATGTTTCGAGGTTCGAGCCCCTAGCTCTACGTCCCCGCCTTCACCGAGAAGGATTTCCAATCCACTAACTTGTCCACCGAGGACTCCCACCGAGGGAACCTCCACCGAGGAGGATTTGTTACAACAATAGGAGTACCGAACTCCTCTCTCAAACACCACCTCACAACCGAGGGGTAGGCCCGTAGCCAAACAACCACAATCACCTCTACCGAAGAGGGATACAAACTAAACTCCACCTCTCACAAGAGGGAGTAAACAACAATCTCCACCTCTACCAAAGAGGGAGCAAACAACAACTCAACCTCTACCAAAGAGGGAGCAAACACCGACCCGAATCAACAACCTCAACCTCTACCAAAGAGGGAGTAACCAACAAATGAGGGTTTACAATCTTGGAGGCTACAACAACCTCAAACAATTTCTTTTTCCACAAAACAAATGATCCTAATAGAATAGGATAGAAGATAAAGCTCAAGTGGAAAAACTAGGTGTTTGGAAAACAAAACTCAAAGAAATAATCTTAGGAAAACTCTTGAAGATAATAGAAATGAAGAACAAACACAAATCTCCCAAAATACTATTTTCTTTGATTTTCCCAAACCCTAAAACACAAAACCAAATTGGAAGTTTAAAGCCCAAAAATACTTTTGAAAACTTGTTTTAAACACTAGAGAAACTCTGGAATTTTTCTTGTCAAAAGTCTTGTAAAAATCCCCAAAGAGATGGGGTATTTATAGCCCCAAAAGAAAACTAGTCGTTAGGCTGATCTGTCAGCCTGACAGGCTTGCGGTCGACCGGTCGGTCGACCGCCAACGGTCATAAATATGACCGTTGGGGCAACCCGGTCGACCGCTCAGATACAGAGAGCAAAGCTCTCTGGTCCGGTTGACCGCCCGGTCGACCGGCCCACTATGTCTGCCTGCACAAGGCTGTGCACGTCGGTCGACCGCACGGTCGACCGACCTGGCCTGTCAGCCACAGTCTGGGTCAGAAACTGGGTAAAAATAATTTTAAAAATTCTTTTATCTCTTCTAAAAAATCCCCAAAAATAGTTTTAACATTTTGCATTGATATATAAACATATGATAAAAATTTCAACTCAAATATCAAGCAATTTGAACTATTTTTATGTCTTATCATTTTTACCAAAAAACAAAAACTGTATTTTATCAAACTTGGATTTTTCTCAATAAGAAATCTGATTTTTCCTAAAACTCATTGAAATATAAAAACATGATATTTGAACATTATTAGACATGTTGCATATGGACATAGGTCCAATATACAAGAAATAAATATATATCATAGTTTTTGTCTTTAATTCCAAAATAAGTTTTGTTAAAAATACCAAAACATAAAACACATGAATAGGTATGTCAAACTAAGTTTGTATAAGAAGTTTAAGCATGCATGTATAGAAAGAATACATCTACTATACATATAAACCATTTAAATTTATTTTGATCTACTATTCATGTAAACAAATATCGGTTAAACCAAAAACCGAAAAACCAATATCCAAACTTAAAACGTGTGTGCATTGTGCACTTGAGCATATCAACTATTCTTATCTTTACAAATGGATCTAAACACACTAAACTAAAACTAAGATACCTAAGTCTTCTTGACGATCTTCAATCTTCAAGTTGACTCGATCCAAAACGTGATTCACGAGCAAGGCAATGTATGATCTTTGATGCTCGGACTCTGAAATCACCATGTGAAGGCTTCAAAACTCCTTGTTGAAGCTAATCACCAACTAATATCTTGGTTAATGATCTGAAACTTAAATAACACAAGATTATTAGTAAACATAACTACATGAGTTAATCATCATCAAAACTAGAGTGGAAGGCCTCTGGGCCAACAAGAAGGAGAGAGAGAAAGAAAGAGAGAATGAGAAGGAAAGAAAGAAAGAGATATTTTAAGGGGGGTTGGTTGGGGAGAGGCCATATGGCAGCCCAGGAAGTGATAGAGGAAAAAAGAAAAGAGAGGGAAACCCATTATAAAATAGAATAAAATAGAATAATATATGATAGGGTAAAATTTAAAAGTGTTAGAAAAATTCTCAAAAATAGAAAATATAATATTAAGGACCATGGTGAAATCAAATTCAAGAAATTCAATCCCGTTTTCATAATAAAAATCTTAGAATCTACCAGTGATACCGATCAACACCATATCCGGCGGAATTTTGATAAATTTAGAAAAATCTCCAAAAATGCTTCAAGATAGAAAATATGACTCTAAGGAATAATATGAAAGCAATTTTTAGAAATTCAACTATATTTGTGAATTAAAAATCTGAGAATCGATCGACAACATTGATCGTTACTAATTTTGAAGATTTTGCAATTAAATTCAGAAAAATTCAAGAAAATCATGAAAAATCTAAAATATTAGAAAGCAGTGTTTGAAACTGAAATCGGTAAATTTGACTACCAAAAAGTTCAAACCGATCAATTCACTGGGATCAAGTCCTGGGTTCAGACTAGGGTACTCTAAGTCTGAAAATCTGGATCTGATACCAAGCAATGATATAAATAATCATAAAACAGAAATAAATAATTGGAAAAATTGAAGAATATAATCAAGAAATTAGGATACATAATTGAGTACGTATTCAAAAACGAGATGTTACAATCTATTCACCTTACAAAAATTTCTTCCTCGAAATTTCGATGAGAAGTTGAACACTGAAAAGATATGGATGGGGATTATACCAATTAAGATATGAATAACTGAGGGTATTAACTGACTGATCAATAAACTCGAGAACTAGACGTCTTCTGCATTACGTGCCGTATAAAGTTTCGGACGGTGTTATATTAAAACTTACCTAGTATCTGCTAATAAAAGAATACTGCCACAACCTCAGTGGACTGACCCTTGATCGGTCACATATACAGCCCATCAAAATTCTGATTTAATTTAGAATTAATTCAAAATCAGAAAATCACGGCAGATCATGACAAATCAGAGAAGTTGAAAACTGGTTAAAACAAATCTTCCCAAATCAATCAGTTAAAGCCAGAAATCAAAGGCTGTTTTGTCAAATCCAGGAGCTGAAACAGCAAATCCAGCCGGAGAAAAGGGGACCACATCACACGCCATCCATACCTCCACCTGGATGTGGCCAGGCCGCGGATTCGCGGCCGTTTGGTGGAGATAAGGGAAGCATTTGCTTCCCTTATCTCCTCACTCCTCTCCCCTCTAGGTTTTTCCCTATAAAAGACAGGTTTTGTACTGAAATAAAAATGACCATGCAGAGATAGACTTTAGGCCAGTTTTTTCTTCTTTTTAGTGTAGGTTTTTATTTTTCATTTTATGTAATTTTTAGTTTTATTTATTTAATTCAAAGGAGACCAGAGTTTCATAGGAGAACGAGAGTGAACCTTATACTGAGAGTGACACCGGTGTAAGTTGTTCTTCTTTTCTCTTATTGTTACAAGATTGAATCTATAGTTGCATTTGTAAGTTATTCTTTATTTTTTTGTGTCCTCCTTCCTTTCTACTTTTCTTCTTTTGGTACCAATTGCTATCCAAGTGAGTCTTATAGCATCGAAAGAGCCTTGCCCTTGCGAGTGCCACCGATAGCTCATGACGATGGATTTTTAGTCTCATTCTGTATCACTTCATACTTGCATCGTCTTGATGATATAATGTGGAAGATACGGGAATCAACTCTTATGGGCTATGCGCTGATCGTCTCACTTCAAGGCAACATCATTGCCACAGATTCAAGGTAAGTATTGGGCCAAAGGAGGCAAGTAATTTTTAGTTTTCTTTCTTTTAATTTTATTTAGTATAAATTACTAACACCATAATCTTCTAAATCTTTTTCACTCTTTTTCCATTTCTTTGTACATATCCATTTCTATTTTCTCCACCTTCTCAATCTGTCACTTTCTTCCTAACTTAACTGTAACTCTATTTTTCTCTTTTCTTTTAAAAAGCTAAAGAAGAATATTAACCATTTAATTGTAGCATAAAAGAGAACTTGCTAAAAAAGCTTCCATCGCTAGTCCCTCCTTGTGGATCACGACCCACATAGCCACTTGCTATAGCGGTAGAATTGAGCACCTTGCACTACTATTTTATAAGTTCTGAAATTCTATATTCTTGTGTGTAGGTAGAACCTCAATCAACTCTGAATAATATGAAACGAGCTGACTTGGTGAGATGATCAATAATATCCCTTCTAGACTGCTAGATAAAGCTGATGAAACCCATAGAAATCCATAAAACCCCATAGAAATAATATAGAATTCCTACATGGCATGAAGTTGTGCTTGATGAAGAGTCTGCAATAAAATTCTCAGACGCGCTACATACTTACCGTTATTCACGGAGTAGATTAGAATACCGAAGATAAAGAAAATCCTGATAAAATTGAGCATAAATAAAGAAAATCGATAACAAAGAATTCTGAATACTAGGTGTTGATCATGTTGAAAGGCATAATCAGGAATATAAAATAACCGTAGCGAGTCCCGAATACTGACTTTAGAATGATAATTCGACTACAGGTGAATATTTAGGAAACACCCGGGCTTCTCAAGATTGGCCAAAGAGACCGTATGGTAGCTTCGTTCTAACCTCTGCCGCTACAGCTCCAGTCTATCCATATCTTAAGTTAGTATAAAGACGACGGGAACTAGAGGGTGAAAAGATGAAAAGGATCTAGGAATCAAGGAAAGGACAATCAAGAGAGAATGGATACTCAGTACTTGTAGTTGGATTGTATAACCGGGATCCATGTATTCCAGTTGCAAATTATTTTACCATTAACTTGCTGTTAAGACATATTGAGGATGTGAGAGCATAGGCTTTGATACTATCCTGTAACACCCCAACCCCGCAGGTACGGAGACATTACCGCGACATATATATGCAGGTCGAAAATACCCTCAAATATATATGCTAAGCATTAGTACAAGTAAGAATCAGAATATGAAAGTATGTGGTGCAATATACATTCCAACATATGAGTACAATTACAAAATATCTCAGGATATGACACAACATTATAAGAACATTACATCACTGATAGGTGCAAATACAAGAATCCAAAGAGATATACAATTATGAACAGTACAAAAGGCGCTCATGAGTTACAAAAGAAAAACTCGAGAGACAAGCATAAGGGCCTGGAAGGATAGGGCCTCACACTGATGTACTGCTGATCCACGATGCTACCGCTGTGCGACTCTGGTCAACAGGAAGTCCATGAGGGTCCAAGCTCTAAGATTTGAATATGCAGGTCAAAGAGAGTCAGAAACTCCCCAACGAGTGGTAAGATAAGTCTCATGTGGCATGTAGGGACAGGCATAGCGTTCCGATAAATCCGAGTTAAAAACATGTATTGAAAACTGTGTCATGAGCACAGGCATACAAGAGTGGGCAATGAGGCAACAAGTAAAGTAAATGTGGCAAAACCAGTTACATAAGCTCGAATTACTGAGATTAGTACATCAAAGGAATAATCCAAACAAGAAAACTCTCATATATAAAAACTTTATATCTCATATCACCGTATCTTGAGTTCATATAACCTGAATTGTCTTCTAAACTAAGAAAACAACATAAAATCGATAAAACCGATAAGACTAAATAAAACCGAATATAGACAAAACGAGTTGTACAAGCTGAATTTATGACTTCATGAGACAAGTACGTCGAAAGAATAATCCAAACAAGACAACCCTCATATATATACCTTATGCCTCACTTTACCATAATTTGAGTGTATACAACCCGAATTGCAAAACAGTATGATGAATTATTAATTAGCATATTATTATTATTATTACTCATCCTACCGTTATATTTAGGTATATGCCCTAGCGTCCCAATACACATACATCCATATATGAGTAAGCTGAGGTTGTTATGGAAACTAACGGGGGTATCAACGAACAATGTTTACAATGGGCTCTGTGTAATGCCCGAGACCATGGTCCAGGGTATTCTGTCACTGGTGTACGAAACTGGACGCAAGGCGTATATTAAGTGGGTCTTATTTATATGCTCATTTAGAAAATAACAGGAAGGAGGGTGTCAGCATACCCCTCAGAACACCTGGAGGCCCTTAGGTAGAACAGGAAGTTAGGTTGTATAACGTACCTAATACCACTGTAAATACGAACACATATTGATATCCATCGATTTCTCCCAACCCAATGTAAGTTGTCCTTTTATAGTTTATTATGTAATTATCAGAGTATGAGAATGTGCAGGAACAAGTCAGGAGTATCAGGAGTGCATGTGTATTGGAATACAGAGTATATCAGGATATCAGGTACTACATTCCCATAATGTGATAGTCATGAGTCAAGGTAAGTATTGCACGTGTCAGTTAATAACAGGTAGGTGTCAGGTGATAACACGGTAAGTGTTAGCACATCAAGTGAATGCACGTCAAATAATAACACATCATATATTAACTATCGAATAACACGATACAGAAAATAGTACCGATACAAGAGATCGGTACAAATACAGAAAAACATGCAGCTTTTGAAAAACAATATAAGTAAGGGTCCAAGCTCTCTACAACTATTAAATAAAGAATAATAGTTAAATTATCAAACAGGAAAGCAAGCAAGCAAACATTCAAGCGGAGTTAAGCAAAGCTAGAGCGAAACTAACACACAGCACTAGACGCCATTACGTTCGGCGTGATTACTGCTCACAGTGAAGCTAATGCACGCGTATGGTGGCGGGTAATCTGCTCCGCCACCGATGACGAAGTCGCGCTTATGGCGTAGTTACACTCAGACGGAGTTGGTGATAAAGCGCTGAGTGCTAGGTCCACCTATCAGGCATAGCTAAGGGACCTGACTGTCTAAATGCACTCGCTCTTTCGAGAAAGTAGATGAGAGCCCAAAGGGCCGAAGGGCCGAAAGGCCAAGTAGAGAGCCCGAAGGTTGAAGAACCGAAAGGCCGAGTAAGTACCTGCAAAAGTGTTCACATGAGAATACATATAAACATAATTATAAATAGACTATCCGTGGAGTGGTGAAGCCCGGAGGCTGAGCGAGGTAAAAATAAAGATAGCTAGCAGATAAGCTAACATCCAATCGAAGCTAAGCAATCTGGAGCGAAGCTAGCGCACAACACTAAATGTTATTACTCTTGGAGTGGTTACTGCTCGGCTAACGCACGAGTGTGATATTGGGTAAACTGCTCCGCATCACCCGTGACAAAGTTGCGGCCACAGCGTAAGTACACTCGGACGGAGTTAACGGTAAAGCGTTGAGCACTAGGCCCTCTTACCAGGCGGGACCAAAAGACCTGACAATTTTATCATCCAAAGGGTTGTAAGAAGACCATAAGGTCTGAATGCACTCCTGGTAGCTACCACGAAACCCAGAAGGTGCAAGGAATAAAACCTATTAGGTAACTAGCCCGGGAAGTGGGCAGAAGCCCGAAGGTAGAGTAGGCACCTGTAGAAGTGTTAGTATCAAATACACGCATGTAACAGATAACAACTAAGCTATCAATAGAACAGTGAAGCCCGGAGGCTAACGACCACGAAGGGTCGGCCACGCATGATAATAGTGCAGATATCACAATATATATAAAAATAGGAATTTAAACTACATTATTACATTCATATATCATAGTGTTACAGATACATCACACCAGTGCAATACACATGTCCATAATATACATGTACACACCCACATTGAAACAAACATAACACACTGGTGACATGTCCACAACACCGATACAAACATATAGTCCTGAAAATACAATACAAATCTCAGAAAATACAATACAACGCCCGTCGAAGCGAGGTTCCCAGATAAAAAAGGCGAGAACACTCGCCAAAAATATTAGAAAACACAATGAAATCTCTGAACTCCAAATACACGTGCACGATCCTTTGAAATACCCACCATCACCAGAAGAGAGAGTGTGTGTAATTTAGAGACAATTAGAGAGAGAAAGAGAAAGTTGTAAGAGAGAGAAGAAAACTGAGAGAGAAAGAGGGAGAGGCCAGGGGTTACCGGCTAGGTGGTGGTCAACGATGAATCCTCTATGAGCCGCTGCCAGTCCACAAAGGAGAGAAAAGGTGAGGGAGGAGTGAGAAAAAGATAGAAGAGAGAGAAAGAGAGAAGACAGAGAATGAAAAGAGAAGATCTAGAGAGAGGGGCAAGGAGACCAGGAGGGACAGGGCTGGCCAGCGCGCGACTAGCCAGGTGGTGCAGCGGCGCTGGCCGTCCCGGCCACAGCCGCAGGGGGAGGAGGAAGGGAAATATGAAGAAAGAAAAGAAAAAAAGAAGAAGAAGAAAAGGAGAAGGAGCAAGAAGAAGAAGAAGAAGGAGAAGGAGAAGAGAAGGGGAGTCGGTGGCGATCGCCAGAGGTCGGTGGTAGACCCATGGCGGCAGTGGTTACCGGAGGTCGGCGGTAGTCCCACGGCGGCGGCGGTCACACGGCCGATCTGGTGGAAAGAGGGAAAGAAGTGAAAGGGAGAGAGAAAGGAAGAGAGGGGGAGAGAAAGAGAGAAGAGAGGGGTAATGGAACCAGGGGTGGTCGACAGTGCTCGGAGCTTGCCGGCGAGGCAAACAGTACGACAACAGTGGCCCAGGGCGACGGTCGGCCGGGGAAGAAGGGACAGAAGGAGAGAGGAAGAGAGGAAAAGGGGGGAGAAAAAGAAAAAGAGAAGGAGCAGGAGATAAAGAAAGAGATATTTTAAGAGGGTGGTTAGGGAGTCCAGGTGGCAGCCCAGGAAATGAAAGAGGAAAAAAGGAAAGAGAGGAAAACCCAGACTAAAATAGAATAGAATAAAATAATATATAATAAGGTAAAATTTGAGAGTTTCAGAAAAATCCTTAAAAATTTTCAAAAATAGAAAATATAATATTAAGGACCATGGTGAAATCGGACTCAAGAAATTCAGTTCCATTTTCACAATAAAAGTCTTGAAATATACTAGTGATGCCGGTGGACACCAAATGCGGCGGAATTTTGGTAAATTCAGAAAAATTCTCAAAAATATTTTTAAGATAGAAAATATGATCCTGAGAAACAATGTAAAAGCAATTTTCAGAAATTCAACTCTGTTTGTAAACTTAAAATTTGAGAAACGATCGGCAATACTAGTCGATACCGATTTTGAAGAATTTGCAATTAAATTCAAAAAATTTCAAAAAATCATAAAAATCTAAAATATTTGAAAATAGTGTTTAAACTGAAATTGATCGAATCTGACTACCAAAAAAGTTAAATCAATCAGTTCACTGGGATCGGATCCCTAGTTCAGACTAGGGATGACTCTAAGTCTGAAAATCTGGGTCTGATACCAAGCAGTGTTATAAATAATCATAAAACAGAAATAAATAGTAGGGAAAATTGAAAGAATATGATTGAAAATTAGAATATGTATCTAAGTACGTATTCTGAAAATGGGATGTTACACACCACCCACTTCATTGCTTCCCAACGTTGCTTTCCTTAATTCGACATGAACTGACTTACTGTATTATTTGCATAGGTTAAGTCCAGCCTAGTGTAGACCACAACATACATGAGTGATCCCACCGCACTAGTATATGATACTCGAGATATGTCCTCCTCCTCTTTCGGTGACTGTGGACAATGCTTGGAGGATAACTTGAAGTGACCTGACAAAGGAGTGGTGATTGGTCTGAAATCACCTAGAGGGGGGGTGAATAGGTGATAATGCTATTCAATGATTAGGGTTTAAAAACTAATTGCAATTACACTTAATGCAACCAATAAGAGATGCACACACAACCAAGCCAAGCATATAAATATGAATGATCAATATGAAATAATATAAGGCACAATAAAAAGAGAGAGAGAGAGAGAGTAAGAGTCAATGGATCAAGCGCAAACAACATGATTTGTTTCGAGGTTCGAGCACCCAGCTCTGCATCCCCGCCTTCACCCAGAAGGATTTGGGGCAATACAATAACTAGGAGTACCCAACTCCTCTCTTTACAACCACAACCTCTCACTAGAGGCAAAGCACCAAGCCAACCAAAACAATCACCTCACAACTTGAGGGATAAGCACAAAGCTACACAAGGATCACCTCACAACTAGAGGGATGCAACCCACTTGCACAACATCCTCAACTCTATGAGGGAAAGGCACAAAGCCAAGCAAAAATAGGATTTACAACTTGGTAATCAAAAGATCACAAACCAATCTCTTTTTCCCACAAACACAAAGACCCTATAGATAGGATAGAATGAAGCTCAAGTGTGAAAAATAAAGTGTTTAAAACAAAGAAAAAATCACTTGGGAAATCTCCACAAAGATATAGAATGATTAGACCAAAACAAATTCCCAAAAGACTATTTTTCTTTGAAATAATGAAACACTTTTAAAAACAGTAAAGATTGATCTTTTTAGCACAAAGAAACTCTTTTCAAACTTGTATAAACACTAGACAAAGCTCAGAAATTTTAGCCCAAAAAATTCTTAGTGAAAACTGGTCACAAATGGGGTTTTTATAGCCTCTTTAAAAATATAGCCGTTGGCAGCTATTTTAGGCAGATATGACCTTCCGGTCGACCGGCCAACGGTCAATTTTTGACCGTTAGCAGCTGCCAGTCGACCGCCCGGTCGACCGCGCCCAGAACTAGAGAGCAACAGCTCTCGGCCGGTCGACTGCTCAGTCGACCGGAGCAAACCCGAGAGTAGGTTGCTCACAGTTGGTTGATCGCTCGGTCGACCGGCTCAATGGGCTGGCTGCGTGCGCGTATCTGTGCACGTCCGGTCGACCGCTACGGTCGACCGCCAGAGCCTGGCAGCTCAGATTTAGGGATTGAAAACTTAGGTTTTTAATGGCTTAAAAATTCCCATAAAATCTCTAAAATTTCACAAAAATAGTTTTTATCATTATACCTTGAAATATAAACTTGTGTTAAAAATTTCAACACAAATTTCAAACATTTTGAACCATTTTTGTGTTAAGGAAATATTGCCGAAAACCAAAACCTGTATTTTTCCAAACTTGAATTTTTCAATAGAAAATCTGATTTTTCCAAAACTCATTCAAATACAAAAACATGATATTTAAATACTTTGAAGCATGATGCATATGGATAGAAATCCAATATACAAGAAACATATACATATCATAGTTTTTGACTTTATTTCCAAAAATATGTTTTGTTAAAACACAAAACCTAAAACACATGAATAGGTATATCAAATTAAGTTTGTCTAGGATATGAAGCATACATGTATATAGAACATGTCTAATATACATAAACACATGTAAACTTGCTTTGATACTTATCTATTCATGAAAACCAAGATCGGTTAAACCAATCAAACCGAAACCAAAATCAAAACATAAAACGTGTGTGTGTTGTGAACTTGAGCATATCATACTATTCTAATCTTTACAAATGGATCTAAACACAAAACTAAACTAGGTACCGAGGTCTTCTTGTAGAGCGCCGTCTCCAAGCCGATTCGATCCAAAACTCCGTGATCCACCGAGCTAGACTCCAACGAGTGCTATGTAAGATCTTGATGCTCGGGCTCTGGAATCACCATGTGAAAGCTTCCAAACCATCTTATTGAAGCTAATCACTTACTAATATCTTGAATAAAGATCTGAAACTAAAATCACAAGATTATTAGTACACATAACTACATGAGTTAATCATCATCAAAACTAGAGTGGTAGGCCTTTGAGCCAACAATCTCCCCCTTTTTGATGATGACAAAACTCATAGAGTTATATATGCATGGATTAAAGTTAAGCTTCAAAGAAGCTCCCCCTTAACTCATGCATATAAGAAAACAACAAATATTTGCAATGAATATAAAACATGAGAATGCATAGATATGCATAAAACTATGAAATGCATATAAACAGGCTCTTGATACCAATAGATATGCATAAAACAATAAAATGTATAAAACATGCTTTTGATACCAAATGAAAGGTAAAACAAATTATTTCTTCTTTTTCTTAATTTCATAAACATGTTCTCTTTAAAGAATGCTTTTGATACCAAAATTACATAATGCTTTTGATACCAATAAACAAAACTTACATTAAACCAAAACTTACATAATGAAGGCTCTTGATACCAAACATTACATAATGCTCTTGATACCAATAATAAAACATGTTTTCAATATCAAACATGAAACAAAGATCATGCATAAATTATGCATATAAACTCAAATTCTTCTCCCGCTTTATGTCAATCATCAACAAAAGGGTAAACAACAAACCAATAAAAAATATTCTTCTCCCCCTTTTTGTTCAAAACAAAGAATCAATAAAGGGTGACATCAAACATATCAATAATAAGAATATGAAGGCAATGTAAATCAAAACATTTTTATATCAATATGAAAACACATACCAATTGATAGATGAAATACAAGTTTTCTCCCCCTTTATGAAAAACCAACTAAAACAATGATAAAAAAAATTATTTTTCATAAGCTTATGCATTGTTATTAAAATATCAATTGAAACATCAATTGAAACATGATAGGCTTTAAAAAGTCAAGCTTATCAAACTCAAAATTTGTGCTTGAAAAATATAGAGATATAGTACGCACAAATAAAACATCTATATGTATGAAAAATTAGATACCAATCAAAATTGATACAATTTGAAGTGAAAGCATACATACACAAAAAAAAAAAAAATGAGTATATAAGAAAAATGTCAATATTAATACCAATTGAAAAAGTCCAATGATACCAATTGAAACAACAATAATATCAAGTGTATATCTCATATAACCTACCACCCAATCATGCTCATGTTTAAAATGATTTTCAATATAAAACATACAAGGCATGGTCTCCCATCCAACCGCCCTTTGAAGGTAGGGGTTTTCAAAAATAGATTTGAAAAATAGTGTATGTTTGAAAAACTCTACCATAACGAAGAATACAAACTAGTTAAATGGAAAAACTTGTGAACTAGTACGAAATCCTTCAAGCAAGAAATAAGACAAAATATTTTTCATAAAACACATGTAAATCACATGGCACTAAACACTCAAAGTCCATAAAGCCCATACATACTCATGAAAACATAATCATGAGAAACATTTAAATAAGGTGAGTGTACAAGTATAGTGTGAAACACATAATCATGAAATTTGGCAATAAAGCTCAATATTCCTTAAAATATGAAAATCATCAAAAACTATTTAATCTTCAAGGCATGTATGTCTAGTATAAACTAAAGTATACATACATATTCAAAACATAACGAGTCTACAAATGTATATGCATTAAGGCACGTGGCTCAAAGGATGTATATGTATAATCAATAGTTTGGACAAAATAGACATATACATGAAGTCAAACATATGATCATAAAAACATATCCAAAATGGGAATACAAGTTTAAAATACATGAATCATCAAAACTAGACTATACTAGCACATCTAATGGGTACAAATAGGCATTCAAGCACAAACATATAGAGATTTATTTGTGGCCCACTATATATACAAGTATAAATTCTAGTTTTAATGAAAACTAACACCTAAACATGTAATCAAATCAAGAAGCTTAAAACAAGACATAAAACCACATGATAAACATAAACATGATCATTATGTAAATCCACATGCTATTAGAACTATGAAATACATAATAGCTAAACAATGGTGAGAACACAAAAATAATGGTCCATATTAAACATGGGTGTCTCAAAAGCTATACATGCATGTCATTGATCTAATAATCAAGGCATTATCATAATAATCTATAAACAACAAAACATGAAGCATCAAAAACAAAAGTCATAAACATCCATATGATCATTATGTATATGCATATGCATTTGATCTAGGACATACATATTAGTTAAAAACAAAGTGAGAACACATAGATATAGATCCATATAAAACATGGGTGTCTCAAATAACTAAACATGTATATCACTAATCTAATGAACATGGCATAAGCATAATGAATAATAAAACATGACATGCTATAAATCAATGATGTGAAAGCATGTAAATAAAAACGGGAGTTAGAGATTGATACCAAAACCGATGAAGGCACCTCTCTAGTTCTCCAAACCAAGGTGGTCTTCCCACCAAACCTTCCCTTGAAAGTGATGCATCCAAATGGTCATCATGAAGCTCGGAATGCATCCACTCCAAGGTACCGCTACTCTCACGTCATGTGAGAGCCCACACCTACATCAAATACAATAGGGGTGGTCTTTGGTACCCATTTCCTTTTGGGTCCATAAGGGTTAGAACCTTTCCTAACCCAAACAAAATTAGTTGCTAAATTAACATCATGTATACGATCATAACAAAATTTAGCAAGGTGGCCCTTTCATCCACAATGTGTACATGTGTACACATGAGCATACAAAGTGTGATGGGTGTGTACGTAAGGAGCATGTGTATGCCGTGGAGGGTGTGCATGCAAAGATGGAACTTGTTTCTTTCGAACCAAGGATTCCAAGCGTGTATGATTCAAAGCACATTGGCTCAAAGTGGAGCCCAAACAATCAACACTTTTCTTCAAAACATTTATATCATTTTCAATACCAGAAGATAAAGTGGAGCATGCAATAGATGTGCTTGGTGAAGCTACACTAGCATGTCAAACATGTGAGTCTATATCAATTTTTAAAGATTCATTTTTCTTTAAAACTAAATCTAATTCTTTTGTGATGAAATCAATTTCATTTTTCAAAGAATGATTATCTTTTAAAATAAAATCTAATTTTGAAGATAAAACTTCATTGTTTTTCAAAACATCATCACAATCATTTTTACTTTTCAAAAATTCATTTTCCTTTAGGGCAAGGTCTAGTTGAGATTTAAGTGAGTCACGTTCACTAGCAATCTCTTCCTTCTCTTACAAAATCAATTCAAAAATTGAACACAAATCCTTATATTCTTCTTTTAGTTCAAAATTTTTCTTTTTCAAAAGGTCATGTTTTTCCAAAAAAATTTCAAGCTTTGTAGCAAGTTCTACATTTAAGGTTTGTACTTCTAAATACCCATAGCAATAGGAACTAGAGCTATCATCTAGTTGAGATTCCGATTGTACCTCAAGGGAGTCATTCCCTTGGACCATGAGGCAATGCTCGTCGGACTTGTCTCTCCTAGATCTCCTCATCTTATCGATAATCTTTGATAGCTCGGGAGAAGTCAAAATGCTCCAAACTGCAAAAGCCGAATCATAGTGAGCAAACACATATAAAAGATCTTTATCAAGAGATGCTCTAAGTATCTTAAGGGCTAGTGCATTGGCCTTTCTATGCTTGCTATCATTGGGGTAGGATTCTTTAGTGGTGGCATGATAAACTTTATGTCCTAGGGTTTTCAAATGACAACTCATCTTGGCCTTCCAAATATCAAGTCTAGAAATATCAAACATAGGAGGGCTATCCATGAGTGCAAACTATATGTGTGCAAATGCAAATAAAGATTAGCAAACCAAGATCTCACTCCTAGGTGGTTAAACCTAAATATCAGGAGCGTAGGCTCTGATACCAATTGAAATCATCTAGAGGGGGGTGAATAGGTGATAATGCTAATCAATGATTAGGGTTTAAAAACTAATTGCAATTACACTTAATGCAACCAATAAGAGATGCACACACAACCAAGCCAAGCATATAAATATGAATGATCAATATGAAATAATGCAAGGCACAATACAGAGAGAGAGAGAGAGAGTAAGAGTCAATGGATCAAGCGCAAACAACAAGATTTGTTTCGAGGTTCGAGCACCCAGCTCTGCATCCCCGCCTTCACCCAGAAGGATTTGGGGCAATACAATAACTAGGAGTACCCAACTCTTCTCTTTACAACCACAACCTCTCACTAGAGGCAAAGCACCAAACCAACCAAAACAATCACCTCACAACTTGAGGGATAAGCACAAAGCTACACAACGATCACCTCACAACTAGAGGGATGCAACCCACTTGCACAACCTCCTCAACTCTATGAGGGAAAGGCACAAAGCCAAGCAAAAATAGGGTTTACAACTTGGTGATCAAAAGATCACAAACCAATCTCTTTTTCCCACAAACACAAAGACCCTATAGATAGGATAGAATGAAGCTCAAGTGTGGAAAACAAAGTGTTTAAAATAAAGAAAAATCACTTGGGAAATCTCCACAAAGATATAAAATGATTAGACCAAAACAAATTCCCAAAAGACTATTTTTCTTTGAAATAATGAAACACTTTTAAAAACAGTAAAGATTGATCTTTTTGGCACAAAGAAACTCTTTTTAAACTTTTATAAACACTAGAGAAAGCTCAGAAATTTTATCCCAAAAAATTCTTAGTGAAAACTGGTCACAAATGGGTTTTTTATAGCCTCTTTAAAAATATAGCCGTTGGCAGCTATTTTAGGCAGATATGACCTTCCGGTCGACCGGCCGGTCGACTGGCCAACGGTCAATTTTTGACCGTTAGCAGCTACCGGTCGACCGCCCGGTCGACCGCGCCCAGAACCAGAGAGCAACGGCTCTCTGGCCGGTCAACCGCTCGGTCGACCGGAGCAAACCCGAGAGTGGGTTGCTCACAGTCGGTCGACCGGCTCAATGGCTGGCTGCGTGCACGTATCTGTGCACGTCTAGTCGACCGCTACAGTCGACCGGCTCCTGGTCCGGTCGACCGTGCGGTCGACCGCCAGAGCCTGGCAGCTCAGATTTAGGGATTGAAAACTTAGGTTTTTAATGGCTTAAAAATTCCCATAAAATCTCTAAAATTCCACAAAAATAGTTTTATCATTATACCTTGAAATATAAACTTGTGTTAAAAATTTCACACAAATTTCAAACATTTTGAACCATTTTTGTCTTAAGGAAATATTGCCGAAAACTAAAACCTATATTTTTCTAAACTTGAATTTTTCAATAGAAAATCTGATTTTTCCAAAACTCATTCAAATACAAAAACATGATATTTAAATACTTTCAAGCATGATGCATATGGATAGAAATCCAATATACAAGAAATATATACATATCATAGTTTTTGACTTTATTTCCAAAAATATGTTTTGTTAAAACACAAAACCTAAAACACATGAATAGGTATATCAAATTAAGTTTGTCTAGGATATGAAGCATACATGTATATAGAACATGTCTAATATACATAAACACATGTAAACTTGTTTTGATACTTATCTATTCATGAAAACCAAGGTCGGTTAAACCAATCAAACCGAAAACCAAAATCAAAACATAAAACATGTGTGTGTTGTGAACTTGAGCATATCATACTATTCTAATCTTTACAAATGGATCTAAACACAAAACTAAACTAGGTATCGAGGTCTTCTTGTAGAGCGCCGTCTCCAAGCCGACTCGATCCAAAACTCCGTGATCCACCGAGCTAGACTCCAACAGTGCTATGTAAGATCTTGATGCTCGGGCTCTGGAATCACCATGTGAAAGCTTCCAAACCATCTTGTTGAAGCTAATCACTTACTAATATATTGAATAAAGATATGAAACTAAAATCACAAGATTATTAGTACACATAACTACATGAGTTAATCATCATCAAAACTAGAGTGGAAGGCCTTTGGGCCAACACGGTCTTGCTTTTGTCATGTTGAATCTTTCCAACACCTTGAGAACGTAGTTCTCCTGCGATAGCCAAAGTCTGCATGAACCTCTATCTCGAATGATCTTCATACCTAAGAACTTCTTTGCTTCTCTCAAATCCTTCATATCAAATTCCCACTTTAGCTGAGCTTTAAGTTTTTGAATATGTGCTTTATTTCTTACAACAATTAGCATATCATCTATATACAATAATAAATAGCTGGATCATCATTTTGGCTAAAATAGACACAACTATCATACTCACAACGGGTGTATCTGGCCATGATCATGAAAGAGTCAAATTATTTGTACCACTTCATTGGAGACCGCTTAAATCCATAGAGGGACTTCTTGAGAAGACATACCTTGTTTCCTTGACCTTCCTGATTATACCATTCTGGTTGCTTCATGTATATTTTCTCCTCCAGCTTACCGTGCAGAATCGTTGTTTTAACACCCAACTACTCCAACTCTAGATCAAACTGTGTGACTATTGCCAATAACATTCGAATAGACATATGCTTGACTATAGGAGAGAAGATATCATTGTAGTCAATACCCTTCTTTTGAGTTTACAATAATCTTACCTTGTACTACTTATTGTCTTTCTTGAGAAAGACCCATCTGCAACCTATTACCTTGAATTTTTTCGAAGATCTACCAACTCTCATATTTGATTTCTCTCTAAAAACTCTATCTCTTGTTCCATAGCTGTAATCCACTAGTCACAATCATCTGCCTTGATCGTCTCCCTGTAATTGCTAGGATTTTCTGCTTCTGTTATTAATGCGAAAGAGACATGATCATCTTTTCAGCTATATCTTGTTGGTGGCATCGTAACTTTGACCGACTGCCTCAACGGTCTAGGTTGCTCCTGAGTAGCCTCATGTTCATTTTCATCTGAATCTGGGGATTTCTCACTGACCCATCAAGCTTTTAGAGTCATCTGAGAACTCAACCTCTTTTTTCTGAGTCTCTATTGAACTGTTTAGAGCTCCACATTGTGCTTTATGCTCCGTCTCTATCCTTTCTTGCAACATTGATTTTTCGTCAAAGACTATATCTCTGCTGGTAAATGTGCTCTTTGTCTCTGAATCCTAAAGTTTGAAACCCTTGACTCCTTTAGTAAACTCAATGAAGTTGCACTTATTAGAATTTGGCTCCAATTTATTTCTTTTCTGACTATCAACCAAACTATACACTGGGCAACTGAAAATCCGTAAGGTTGAATAATCCAAAGACTCTCCTCGCCATATCTCCTCTGAGATCTGAAGATTAACAGTTGGAGATGGTGATTTGTTTATCAGATAGTATGCATGACTCACCGCCTCTACCCAAAATCCTTCTAACATGTCAGCCTGTAACATGATACTACTGTAAGTGTTCGATTCAAGCGCTCTGCTACTCCATTCTGTTCCGGTATCTCTAGAATACTCAGCTGGTGTTTGATGCCTTTACCTACCAAGTAAGCTCTGAAATCTACAGAGGTATACTCGCCTCCATTATCAGACCTCAAGACTTTCACCTTTCGTCCGCTTTGATTTTCCACCATAGTTTTTCACTCCTTAAACTTCTAAAATACTTCTGATTTCTTCTTCAAGAAGTACACCCAATTTTTTTCTGGAAAAGTCATCTATGAATGTGACATAATACCAGCATCCTTAATGAATGCTACTGGTGAAGATCCCCACACATCCGTGTGTATGAGATCAAGCAAGCCCTTTGTCTTATACTGTGATGTAGAGAAAGTCACTGTACGATGTCATGTAAAATTTACAAAGATCAAGTTTACAATATTTTATACTTGGTAGAGCAATTTTGTTGTATAGGACTTGAAGACCTTGCTTGCTTATGTATTCGAGAAGCATGTGCCAAAGTCTTGTAGTATCCTCCTTCCCCATTGTTGTTGAAGCATCACCTCTGATAACGATCCCAATTATCTTGTACAAGTTCGCCGATCATTCTCCTTTGAGAATTATCATAGAGACCTTGGTAACTTTAATGCCTCCATCTACACCTGAGAATTACACCCTTGAGCTTCCAACGCTCCCAACGAGAAAAGACTTTTTTAAGACCTAGAACATGTAGCATGCTCATGAGGGTTCGAACATGTCGATCAAGCATCCTTATACGGATTTTATCGATGCCAATTGTCTTGCACTCGATACCGTTACCCATCAGGACGGAGCCTTCTTTGAAAGGCTTGTATGTTCTGAACCACTCTCTTTTTGACACGTGTGGTATGTGCACTCCAAGTCAAGTAACCAAGCATCTAAGTATTTTCTTTTTCCTGACTGAGCTGTTAAGACATCACATGAATTCTCATCTGCTTCTTCAACAATACAAGCTTGTTCTGACTTTCCAACGGTCTAACCACATCAGAATCCTTACCGCCTTTTATGCTCAGCATCTCCTTGTCATATAATTTTTCTTGATGTGTCCTGGTTTCCTGCAGTAGTAGTAAGCATAACTACTAGAAGCATCTGGATCCCTTAAGGGTCCTTACTCTTTGATCTTCCCCTTAGGTGTTTGACAACTAGTCCTGAAGCCTCCTCTATGGAATTCGTCTTTTTTGTTAACTCGTTATTCTAAAGTATCTGTCGAACAACTCTAAGATTTTCTTAACATACATGATGGTGGTTGCCAAGTGGTCATAACTTGATGAAAGAGAAGAGAGTAACAGAAGAGCTTTGTACTTGCTTTACCTCCAGAGCAACAAGTCGCTCAAAAACCTATTGAAAGTACTCAGATATTGCAGAATTGGCGTACCTTTCTTCATCCAAAGGCTATATAATTGCTTCTTCATGAAGAGCTTGTTTGACAAACTCTTCATCATGTAAAAGCTCTCCAGCCTACACCAAAGACCAGCAATTGTCTCCTCGTTCATGACGTTATAGAGGACCTCATCTAATAGGCATAGTATCTCGCCTTTGCGCAAAAGTTGATGTCATTTCACTTATCATAATCCATCTTTGATGGCTTCTTCTCAATATCAAGCAGGGCCTTTTGTGTATCCTCTTTCACGAGCAACGATGTTACTCGCATCTTTCACAACAAGAAGTTGGACTTCCCGTCAAATTTCTCCATCTCGAACTTGGTTATTGTGGTTGTCTTGCTAGCCATCACTCTGATACCAATTGTTATGAACTCAGAGACACTTGCTCTAAAATAGCACTTGTTATGAAACACTGACACAACAAGAGAAAGCACCAAGGGACTCAGCAACGGAAGCGTAGAAGTGATCTACCACTAACAAGCAATAAAGACTAATCACCACAAAATACAAGAATACCAGATTTAATATGGTTCAGCAAGAGTGCCTACATCAGTGTGAAGGAAGGAAGAAATTATATTGAAAACAAAGAAGAAAATATAAGAGTTACTAGAATATCTCTCTCACACAACTCTTAATGGTGAAAACTTGATCTTCTTTTTACTTGCTTGACTTGCCTTCAAAAGTCACCCCCAAGGGGTATTTATAGACGTCTAGGATCATCCTAGTTCAATACAAACTCCATCAATAGGAACAACATCGCTTCATAGGAAAAAAAACTCGAATTCAACTCAAACTGAAAATAGAACTGGAAAAGGAAACTGCAACTGCCATTAGTCGACCATAATGATGTATAAGTAAACTAATCTGAGATTCTCACTCTCTGTTGCAAATTAATTGACTACACTGCAAGGTATACATCGACTACTCTGTACATAAGTCGACTAGTCTGGTTGATAAGTCGACTTATCATGTGCACAACTCCTTGTGCATTGTCCGTGTATGTCCGTTCTCGATCACTGAAGTTTGTAGCACCTCCAACTTGAACCTAAATTAATTCTCCAATGAATATGAGGCACTCAGAACACTAACAACTTGAAGCTTGTAAATCTAGCCCATTATTTTGCAATGATGATTTATCAGATATCACGCAATGTGGCCATGAAGACGCCCTTCTTCATTGCAAGTCAATTTGCTAGAATACCTCATAAAGGTGGAAAACTCGATGATATTACTGTTATTGTTATGTGCATAGTATAGCGTGGTCATCTTCTGATTATGGTTATGAAGAGATTGTGTAACACTCCTGAAAGTGCAGCTAGAAGGGGTGAATAGGTGTACTAGCTAATCTAGGACAAATGATGTGAAATTTAAAAACTAATTGCAAACACACTAAGTGTCACCAAGAGTGAGCCCGAATTCCTCGTAAAGGGCTTTGGAACAACTCTTCTAGATTCCTCTAGACTAAGAATTGAGGTGCTTTAATAAGCTCTCTTGGTTAACACAAGTGTGAGCACACACAAACTATATCTAGCATATGAATATGAACAATGTAAAGCAATGCAAGATATAAGAGAGAAAGAGTTGAGAGATAGTTGATCAAATGCAAATACCAAGATATGTTTCGAGGGTCGAGCCACTGCTCTACGTCCTCATCTACACATAGAAGGATTTTCACTACGTCCATACAGGACCTTCTACAAAGGGACCTCCACAGAGGAATTACAACTCAACACTTGGAGTAGTACACAACTTCTCGCTCAAACACAAGACCTCTACACAAGAGGTGGGTACTAAACCAAAGTAAAGAAGAAATAAAACTTGGTGATCTAATGATCACAAACTCTCTTTTGGTGATCTCAAAGGATCACAAACAATTTTCTCACACTATAAAGATCTTAAAGATAGATTTGAGATGATCCTCAAGTATGTGAGAAAATAAAGTATTTTCGAAAAGAAACAACAAATAAAATACTTGGACAAAACTCTACATAAGATATAAAAATTTTGGACAAGAACTAGAATCCAAAAACTTATTTTCTTTTGATTTTCCAAAAACTTTGAAACAAATAAAGCGATTAAAGCTCTAAAACTTACTTTGAAAACTTGTTAAAAACTCTGTAGAAGATGAAAAATGTGGCTCTCAAAAATCTTGGTAAAAACTGGCCAAAGGAACGCATATTTCTGTGGGATCCAAAATATAGTCGTTGGGGTCCAAAACTGGCCCAAAATGGCCTGTCGGTCGACCGCCCGCGACCAGCCAACTATCAGATTTTTGACCATTGGCGTTACTGATCGACCACAGGTAATTTGCCTAACGGTCGATCATCTGGTCGACCGAGGCCAGAACCAGAGAGCTAACTCTTTGGTCGGTTGACCGGCAGGTCGACCGGGGCCAGATCCAGAGAGCAAGCTCTCTGGATCGGTCGACCACACAGTTGACTAGCCCAAGGACAAGCTTATTTGCACGTTGTTGTGCACATCGATCGACTGCCTAGTCGACCGAGCTCTGGTCTGGTCGACTGGTCGATCGACCGCCAGCAAGCTCAGGCTGGGTTTTAGGGGTTGAAAACTTGAGCTTTTATATGCCTATAAAATCTCATAAAATCACATAAAATTGACAAAAATAAGTTCTTATAAATATTTGAAGAACAAATATGTATGATTAAAATTCAACACATATTTCAAACAATCTGAACTATTTTTGTGAAATTAAGCTTTAAACAAAAATGGTATTTTCCAAAAAACCAAACTTCTAAAGAAAAATATGATTTTTCTATAAATTTGTGCAAATACAAAAATAAGAATTTAAACTAATTTTGAAGCATAGTGTGTATAGATAGAATTCAATAAACATATAAAAGATATATCTATGTATTTTATATTAAATCTAAAACTAAGTATTGTTAAAAACAAAACTTAAACCACATGAACTAGAATCATCAAAGTAAGTTTTTAGACATTATGAATCATCAATGTATATAGAAGAAATTCAATATACATAAAATCATGTAAACTTCTTTTGATTTTATCTTTTCATGAAAACCATATATGTATATTCTTGAAATTCAAAAAACTTGTTAAACCGAAACCAATAAACTTTTGACTTGCGTGTGTACTTGAGCATATCAAGACTAATCAATCTATACAGAAAATCTAAACAAAACTAAACTGAAGTCTTCTTGTCAATCTTCATCTCCAAACCAACTCGATCCAAACTCGATCTAAAGATCTTGACTTCAATCGAGTGCTAGATGCGATCGGTGCAATGTGAGCTCTTAAATCAACACTTGTTTGCTTCAACATTTTGACTTTGAATCTTTTGTTGAAGTCAAATTTCTACTAAAATCTTGATCAATATCTGAAACTTATTAAACACAAAATCATTAGCAAACTAACATTCATAAGTTAATCATCATAAAAACTAAGGTGAAGGGCCTCTGGGCCAACAATCTTCCCATTTAATGATGACAAAACTTATAAGGTTATATATGCATTCATTAAGAATAAGTTTCATAGAAGCTCCGCCTTAACTTATGCATATGAATAAACAATAAAGATATGCAATGTAGCTCAAGACTCCAAATCAAAATAAGATATATATATATATATATATATATATATATAAACACTTAAAAAATATGCATATATAGTCCTAAATTCTTTTCCCTTTTTTTTATCACTCATCAACAAAGGGGTGAAGACAAACAAACAATATCAATAAACTTATTTTAAAACAAAAATTCTGATACCAATAAAAATAATTTATTGAAAGAACCAATTAAAAGAAACAATCTTTTTATGAATTGATACCAATAGAAGGACATGATATCAAATGAAAGTAAAAGCCAATAATTTTTTAGGTAAACACTAAAACTATTTTGCAATAAAGATGCCAAATTGAGAATAATACCAATTTAAGATTATTGATACCAATATTGAAAATGTTAGCATATACCAAGACAAAGTATTTTTTATCATATAGAGTAAGAGTAAGATACCAATTGAAAATAAACCAATTGAAGGATAAAACAAGAATTTTTCTCCCCTTTATGAAATATCAATAAAAATGATACATAAGCTTGTAGAGAATATCAATTGAAAAATAATTGACCTCAAGAGCTATATCAAGCTTAGCAAAAAATAATTTGTGCCTAAAAAATGTATGACATATATGTTTAAAGTATAAGAAAAATCATATATATATATGTATCAGAATAATATAATATTAATTTAAATATGATCCATACATATATAGACAAGATGAGTATACGAAATGAATTCTCATTAAAAATTATGTATATCTCATAACTATCTCCCTTTCATGCACATGTTTAAATAGATTTTCAATGTAAGGGTATACAAGGCATGGTCGCCTATCCAACCGCCCTTTGGTGGTAGGCGTTTTCAAAATAAGATTTAAAAATTATTTTAGCTTAGATTTAAAACTCTACCAATTGAAGTATAAAGACTAGTTTAAAGATAATTTTGAAAATTAGTACTAAATTCTTTAAGTAAGAAATAAAAATAAATGTATATTCCATGAAAGCATGCTAGATATCCAATAATTAACACTCAAAAATCTATTAAGCACAAAAGATTCTCATGAATCCAAATCATGAGTAAACAAGATGATATAGAGTGTAAGAACCATATAAGAAACATATACATGGAAATAAGACAATTATGCTTAATAGAAATTTCTTACCAAAAAAATGAAATCATCAAAACTTCAAAAACTAAACAAGCTTCAAAGTATATGTATATTTTGTCGAAACTAAAAATATACATACTTATTCCAAACATAAATGAGTCCATTCTAGAATTTGCATGAAAGCAAATGACTCTAGAATATACATGTATATCTATTAGTTTTAGATAAAATTAACATATACATGAAGCTAAACATAATTTTATAAAAACATGTACAAAAATAGGGAAAATAAGTAAAGATACAAGAATCATCAAAATAAGGCTATACAAGTACATCTAATGGGTACAAATGAGCAATAAAGCACAAACACAGATAATCAAATGTGGCTCACTAGTTGTACAAGTATAAATACAAGTTTTAATAAAAATTACATCTAAACAAGTAATTAAAATATGAAGTACAAAAATATGAACAAATATGATCATTAGGTTAAATGCACGTATTTTTAGAACTTGGATATACATGGTAGTTAGATATTAGCGAGAACACAAAAATATATGTCCATATAAACATGGATGTATCTCAAAGACTATCTATGTATATCATATATCGAATAACATTGCATTTAACATAATGAAATCGAAAATATGACATGCTAAAAATAAAAATACAAAAGCATGTAAACATAAATAAGAGTAAAAGATAATTACAAAAACCAATGGACCTATCTCTATGTCTCCAAAGCATGGTGGTCATCCACCAAACATCCCTTGAAAGTGAAGCATCTATAAATATGATATTTAGGCTTGATCGCATTCACCATCAAGGCATCAATACTCTCACATCAGGTGAGGGCTCATACCTATATCAAATAGAATAGGGGTGAATTTTGGTACCCAAGTTTTCTTGGGTCCATGGGGGTTAGCATCTTTCCTAACCCAAACAAATTTATTTACAAAATTTGAAATATTTATTCTATCATAATAAAATTTTATAAGGTGGCTCTTACGTTCACAATATGTACAAGTGTACACATGAACATACAAATCATATGTGTGAGAAAGATGAGTATGTGCATGCCATGTTTTGTGTGCATGAATATGTGGAGCATGTTTCTTATGAAATATGGATTCCAATCTCTTGTGGTTCATTGCACGATGGCTCAAAGTGAAGCCCAAACAATCTACACTCTTCTTCAAAATATAAATATTATTTTCAATGATTGAAGAAGAAGTGGAGCATGCAACATGTTTATCACTAGTAGATAGAGCCATAGAAATATGATAAACATGAGAAGAAAAATCATTTGTCAAAAAATATTTTTCTCTGAAACTAAATCCAATTCTTTTGAAATTAAAACAATTTTGTATTTCAAAGAATCATTTTCTTTTAAAACAAAATCTAGTTTGAAGATAAAATCTCATTTTTCTTCAAAACATGATCAAAATCATTTTTACTTTTTAAAATCTCATTTTCTTTCAAGGCAAGGTCAAAATGGAATTTCAATGAGTCCCTTTCATTTCATTTGAAATTTCAAACTTTTCTTGCAAAATCATATCAAGTTTTAAAAACAAATTTTCATTTTCTTCTTTTAGTTTAAAATTTTTTTTCAAAAGTTTATATTTATTTAACAAGTTTTCACAAAATAGAGAAAGCTCTTCATTTTAAAATATGGGTATCCATACTATCATGATCATCATTAGAAGAGCTAGCAGTATCATCTAGATGAGTATCCGAATGTACCTCAAGGGAGTCAATCCCTTGAACCATATAGCAAGATTTATCGGACTCTTCCACCATGGGTTCCTTCTCTAAAACATGTGTCGTTTGTTCCTTGAGAGAAGTCAATGTGTTGCAAACTGCACAAGCAGAATCACAATGAGAAACTAAAGAAAGATAATCTTTTCTAAGTGTGTGCCTAAATGCCTCTAAGGCTTGTGCATTAGCCTCTATATGCTTGTCATTATAAAGATAAGATTTCTTAGTAGTGGCAAGGTAAACATGCAATCTTAAGGTTTAAGATATACACTAATCTTAAACTTTCACATATCGATGTTGGAAACATCATATATAGGAGGAGCAAGAAAATCCATGAGTGTATAAACTATATGTATACAAAAAGCAAATCTAGATTAGCAATCCAAGATCACACTCTTAGATAGTTAAATCTAATATCAGAAGCGGAGGCTCTGATACTAATTGAAAGTACACTTAGAGGGGGTGAATAGGTGCACTATCTAATCTAGGGCAAATGATGCAAAATTTAAAAACTAAATGCACACACACTAAGTGTAACCAAGCGTGAGCTCAAATTTTCCGTGAAGGGCTCAAGAAATACTCTTCTAGATTCTTCTAGACTAAGAGTTGAGGTGCTTTAATAAGCTCTTTATTGGTCCAAAGGCTCATCACTCTAGTTTTGATGATGATTAACTTATATAGTTATTGTACTAATGATCTTGTGTTTTCTAAGTCTCATATATATGTCAAGATCTTAGTCGGTGTTTAGCTTCAATGAAAGATTCGAAGTCAAATTTTGAAGCTAGCACGTGTTGATTCAACAGCTCGCGTATTAAGATCCCATTAAGTACTCAAGGGAAGTCTAAGCTCGTTAAATTAAGGTTTGGACCAAGTCAAGATGGAGAAGAAGATTTTCAGGAGAAGATTTTCAAGACTTGAGTCTAGTCTGTAAGTATTAAGATTTTATGTTTAGATAAAATATTAAGGATAGATAAGTTATGGAGTGCTCAAGCTCATATACACACACAAGATTTATATAGTGTTTTCATAAGAAATAGTTTTAGTTTTGAAAATACTGTTTTGGTTTTGAGATTCAACGAATATACACTTTGGTTTCATGAATAGAGTTCATCAAAACAAATTTACATGGTTTATATGTGTATTGGATTTCATCCATACACATTGATAGTTCATATGTTTAGAAAAACTAATTTTGATATTTCTAGTTCATGCTTTTAAGTTTTGTATTTATCAAAACTTTATTTTGAGCTTAATGTCAAAAATAAAGATATTTCATCTTATATGTGTATTGGATCATATCCATACACACAATGCTTTAAAAGTGTTTAAATATCTTATTTTTGTATTTGAACAAGTTTTGAAAAAATCCGTTTTTCATTTCAAAGTTGATTTTGAAAAATGCAGTTTTTGTTTAAAGTTTTAACTTCTATACCTCAAAAAAAGTTCAAATTATTATTAATATGTGTTGATTTTTTATCACACATATTTTTACTTTTAAGTATTTTAATGAAACTATTTTATGTGATTTTATGGGATCTTATAGGATATTAAAAGATCAAGTTTTTTTAATCCCTTAAAAACCCTGCTCTATGCTTCTGGCGGTCGACCGATGTACATAGGCAACGTGCACAGCCTAGCTTAAGGCCTAGTCGATAGGGCGGTCGACCGTTCCAGAGAGTTTACTCTCTGGATCTGGCCTTGGTCGATCGAGCGGTCAACGGCCAGAGAGCAATGCTCTCTGGTTTTTGCCTCGGTCGACTGACAGGTCAAGACCTGGGTGCGGTCGACCAGTAACCCCAACGGTCATAAATATGACCGTTGGCCGGTCGACCGGCCGGCCAATCTGGCCCAACAGCTAGTTTTCTGATGCCTTTATAAAAGAGACTTTTTCCCAAATATTTAGATAAGATTTTTAGGCTGTTTTCTAGAGCTCTTTTACAGAGTTTCTAAGCAAGTTTTAGAGATTCATTTCCATATCCAAAAGAGAGTTTTCAAGAGTGAATCTCTTGTGTTTTCAAAAGAGTTTTCGTGAGATTTTTCACTACTCATTCTATCTAATTTTCTCACACAAGCTTAAGCTTCCCATTGCGATATTCATCCTATAGGATACTTGTTGTGAGAGTTATTTGTTGGCCCAAAGGCCTTCCACTCTAGTTTTGATGATGATTAACTCATGTAGTTATGTTTACTAATAATCTGTGTTGTTTAAGTTTCAGATCATTAACCAAGATATTAGTTGGTGATTAGCTTCAACAAGGTGTTTAGAAGCTTTTCATGATGTTTCCAGGGCCAAAGCGTCAAGGTCACACATTGCCTAGCCCATGGATGGAGTTTTGGAGCAAGTCTTCTTGTTGACACAAAGACTTAAGTATCCATAGTTTAGTTAGTGTTTTAGATCCAATTTGTAAAGTTTAGTATAGTTGATATGCTCAAGTGCACAACACACACGTTTTCATGTTTTGGATTTTGGTTTTCATGAATAGTAGATCAAAATAAGTTTACTTTATTTCTATGTATATTAGATATGTTCTAGATATACATACATGCTTTAAAGTTACTAGACAAACTTATTTTGACTATCCTATTCATGTTTTGAAAAAATCAAGTTTGACAAAAATACAAGTTTTGTTTTGATAAAATTGGCAAGACAAAAAAATGAATTGATATGTTGATATATTGTCTTGAAATTTTTATCACTTGTTTGAGTTTCAATATAAAATGATAAAACAATTTTTATGGTATTTTTAAAAGAGATAAAAGATTTTTAGAAAATATTTTTCCCAAATTTTCTGACTCTTTTTGTGCTGACAGGCTGGTCGGTCGACCCAGACGGTCGACCGTACCAAGAGCCGGTCGACCCTAGGGTCGACCGACGTGCACAGATGTGCACGTCTGGGCAGACACAAAAACGGTCGACCGAGCCGGTCGACCGGGTCTGAGAGCTCTGCTCTCGGGTTGTTTGGGTCGACCGTGCCGGTCGACCGAGATGAGAGCCCTGCTCTCTGTTTTTTCTGGGTCGACCGGGCCGGTCGACCGCTGTTGCCCAACGGTCATATTTCTAACCGTTGGCGGTCGACCGGGCCGGTGGACCGTTGCCTGTCAGAGCTGCCAGCTCAGCTCTAACGGCTAGTTTTCTGTTGGGGCTATAAAAACCCCATCTCTTTGGGGATTTTGGCCAAGTTTTTGAAGAAAAAAAATTCTAGTTTTCTGAAGTGTTTAAAACAAGTTTTTCAAAAGTGTTTGGGGCTTTAATCTTTCAATATTTATTGTTTTTGGGTTTTTGGAAAATCAAAGAAAAACTAGGGTTTTGGGATATTGATTTGATCTTTAATTTCTATCATATACAAGAGATTTCCCAAGTAGTTTTTCTTTGTTGCTTGTTTCCAAAAACACCTAGTTTCCACACTTGAGCTATATCTTCTATCCTAAACTATTAGGATCTTTGTTTTGTGAAAAAGAAAAGAGAAAGAGAGAGTTTTGAGGTTGTTGTTGTAACCTCTAAGTCGTACACCCTTATCCTTGTTGTATCCCTCTTCGGTAGAGGTGATCGGGTGATTGGTTTGTATCCCTCAAGTGTGAGGTGATTGAGTTTGGTTGTGGTTATTGTATTGGCTACGGGCCTTATCCCTCTTTGGTAGAGGTGGATTGTGGTTGTATAGCCTCGGTGGCTTTGTAAAGGTTGAGAGAGGAGTTTGGTACTCCTATAGTGGATTGGGAAATCCTACACGGTGGTGTAGGCGGGGATGTAGAGTTGGGTACTCGAACCTCGAAACAAATCTTTGTGTTAGCGTTTGATCCAATTTCTCTCAACTCTATTCTCTTTACATTTGTGCAAAGCATCATACTTCATTCATATCATATTTGCTTGTGTTGAGCATAATTCATCTTGTCATATCATATCTATTTGCTTGTGTTGTGCCTTGCATAATCCATATTGCTATATCCTTGATTGTTTGGCTTGATTGTGTGTGCACATTGCTTGGATTGCTTGTGTGTGTGCCCAACTTATACTCATCCAACAAGAGCTTCACATAGCGCCTCAACCCATTTCAAGGGGAATCAAGGGGAGTTAGTCCAGAGCCTCGCAAGGGGAATTCGGCTACACTTGTTGTATTGTATTTGTTTGTGCATAATTTGCATTAGCTTCGCATTTAGCGCACTTAGTTTTGTATTTAGTTTTTAGATTAGCACTAACACCTATTCACCCCCCCTCTAGGTGTTTTTCAATTGGTATCAGAGCTAGTGCTCCTGATACTTAGGCTTAACAACCTAGGAGTGAGATCCATTTGCTTGCTAATCTATTGTTTGTATTTGCTTGTTTGCACACATTTAGTTTACCATGGCCTTCATGACCCCACCTATGTATGACCCTTCCAACATTCATGTTTGGAAGATTTGGATGACCGTTTATTTGCAAACCCTAGGTCATAAAGTTTATCTTGCTATTACCAAGGAATCCTTCCTTAGTGATCGCAATCATATAGGGGCCAATGCACAAGCCCTAGAGGCCATTAGAAGCACATTACCTAAAGATTACCTTATGTGTGTTTCTAACATTGATTCCGCCTTTGCAGTATGGAACAAATTAACAACAACAACCACCACCTCCGAGCTTCAAGTGCAAATTCAAGAAGAGGAATCTAGTGGAGAGTCCGAGTCACAATGCTTCATGGTCCAAGGGAATGACTCCCTTGAGGTACATTCGGAATCCCACTTAGATAATGATGATTGTGCTAGTTCTTCAAATGATTATGTTGATCCCCATGCCTTGAATGAAGAACTATCTATTGTATGTGAAAAATTAATTGAAAAATATAATTTGTTGAAAAAGAAAAGTCTAGAAATTGAAAAAGAAAATAAGAGTTTGCATTCTAAACTTGATTGTGTTTTGCAAGAGAAGGTTGAGGTCTATAATGAAAGGGATTCATTGAGATCTCAATTGAAACTTGCACTAAAAGAAAATGAATTTTTAAAAACTAAAAATGATTGCCATGCTATTTTGAAGAAAAATGAAAATTTATCTTCTAAAGTTGATTTTGTTGTAAATGAAAATAACTCTTTGAAAATAAAAATTGATTCTATTTCAAAGGACTTAGAAATTTGTTTAAAGAAAAAAGAAGTTTTGCAAAATAAAATTGATGCACATGTTTGCCATGCTAGTGTAGCTTCTTCATCTAGTCTACCTAATGCATGTACCTCTTCTTCTAGGATCAATGTTGATATTTGTATGTTAAAGAAGAGAGTAGATTGTTTGGGCTCCACTATGAGCCAATGTGCCATGAACCACACACGCTTGGAAACCTTGGTTCGTAAGAAACAAGTTCCAACTTTTATGCATGCACACCTCCACGACATACACATGCTCCACACGGACACCATCAACACATGTATGCTCATGTGTACACATGTACACATTGTGGCCGAAAAGGTCATCTTGCTAAATTTTGTTATGATAGATTAAATGTTTCAAATTTAGCAAAGAAATTTGTTTGGGTTAGAGAAGGGACTAACCCCCATGGACCCAACAAGATGTGGGTACCAAAGACCACCCTCCTATTATTTTTGATGTAGGTGTGGGCTCTCACATGACGTGAGAGTGATGACACCTTGGAGTGGATGCGTTCCGGACTTAAAGGAAATCAATTGGATGCATCACTTTCAAGGGAAGATTTGGTGGAGATGACCACCATGTTTTGGAGACAAGGAGAGTTGCCTTCTAGGTTTTGGTAACAATTCTTAACTCCTTATTATTCTTTACATGCTTTCATATTAATGTTTTATAGCATGTTTTCATTGTCTATGGATTAGTATGTAAATGCCATGATTATTAGATCCTTGACATATATATAGTATTTGAGACACACATGCTTGTATGAACCCATTCTTAGTATTCTCACTTTTGTTTAAACTATAATGTACATCATGAATCTAATACATGTAAATTTACATAATAATCATGTTTTTAGTTTTATCATGATGACTTCTATATTGTGTTTTGATGCTTCTTGTTAAGATTACTTGTTTAGATGTTAGTTTTCATTAAAACTAGGATTTATACTTGTACATATAGTGGGCCACAAATAAATTTATATATGTTTGGGCTTGATTGCTATTTGAGCCCATTAGTTGTGCTAGTATAGTCTAGTTTTGATGATTCTTACATTTTAAACTTGTATTCCCATTTTGGATTTGTTTTATGAGTTTTTCACTTCATGTATATGTTTGTATTGCCAAACTTTAAGATATACATGTATACCCCTTGAGTCATTTGCCTTTCATGCAAATCTATATATAAGGACTCAATTGTGTTTAGGGATATGTATGTATACTTATTGTGTTGACAATTCATACATATACCATGAAATAAAATTTGATTTGATGAAGATTTAGTTTTTCTTGATTTTGTGTTTAATTGTTTAACTTCATGTATATGTCTATCTTGTCCAAACAATTAGATATACATGTTCATCCTTTTGAGCCACGTGCCTTAATGCATATATTTTGTGGACTCGTTTGAATTTTGGATATGTATGTGTACTTTAGTTTGTATAAGACATACATATGCCTTGAAGATTAAATAGTTTAGATGATTTTTATGTTTTCATGTTTTCAATATTTTAAAGGAATAATTGAGCTTAATTGAAAATTTCATGATTATGATATTCACACCTTATTTGTACACTCACATTTATTGCTTGCTCATGTTTGTTTTCATGAGTCATATTTATGCCTAATTGAATTAGAGTGTTGATTATCATGTAGATTTCATGTTTTATGAAAATTATTTTTAGTTTATTCCTTGCTTGAAGGATTTCACACTAGTTAACAAGTTTTTCCTATAACTAGTTCGTATTCTTCAATTTGGTAGTGATTTTTAAACAAAACTACATTTTCAATTCTATTTTTGAAAACCCCTACCATCTATGGGAGGTTGGATGGGAGATCATGTTCATGTATGCTTTACAAGTGAAAATCATTTTAAACTTGATCATGATTGGGAGGATTAGATTATATGAGCTATACCATGCTTTTATTGTTATGTCAATTGGTATCATTAAACTCTTTCAATTGGTATTGTTTTGATCTTTGTGTATACTCATATGTTTATTGTGTATGTATATTTTTTCAATTGGTATCATCTATTAGTGATTGGTACTCATTCTATTTCATACACATATACTTGTTTTATTTGTGCTTAAGATATAAATTTTTCACAAAATCTTGTTTATGCTAGTGCTTGAGTTTCAATTTTATTTCAATTGATTACTTTTATATTGGTATCAAGCCTATGCATCTTTTAGTTGATATTTCATAAAAGGGGAGAAAATTCAATTTTATCTTTCAATTGGTGATTCTTCAATTGGTATTTGTTTCCCACTCCCTTACTTTATGATTGAAAATTTCATATTGGTATCATATGTTTAAATATGAAAATTATTTACAATTGGTATCAAAATTTTATTTAGACATTCAAAATTTATTATTGATATCAAGATGTTTCATGTGTTTTTGCTTAAAATTGGTATCTAAAATTTTTTAAGAAAAATACAAAAGTTTTGATTTGTATTGACTATATGCATATAGATTCATGTTGAGTGTATTGTGTATTGAAGAGCTTAACATCTCTTCTTTATGTGGTACACGTGTGTAGGGGGAGCTTCACATCTCCTCTTATTCATTACATAATGTGTGTTATGTGAATTAGGGCTTAACATCCCTCTTTCATGTAATGCATATGTGTAGGGAAGCTAACTTAGCGTCTTCCTCTTCATGAATGTATATAGCATATAACATCTATTGATCCATGTTTATTTTCAATTGATATCAAGATGCTTCATTGACATATTATCTATTGATATCATGTTGTTTATAGTCACCCCTTCTTGATCTTTTTGTTTGACAAAAAGGGGGAGAAAAATTTGTTTGATTTGATTTTACTTTGAACCCTTTGTTGATGATTGACAAAAAGGGGGAGAAGTATTTGAGTTTATATGCATGTTTTCATTGCTTAAGGGGAGAAGTATTTGTCTTCCTTGTTATTTATGCATATATGTTTTTGTATTGCAAATAGGAGAAAAAGATTTTGATTTATGCTTGTTGCATGTTTTATCTCCATACTTGCATACATATTCATGTGCTTCATTTCCATATCTTATTATTTATGTCTATGCATGAGTTAAGGGGGAGCTCCTTTGAAGCTTAACTTTAATCCATGCATATATAACTCCATGAGTTTTGTCATCATCAAAAAGGGGGAGATTGTTGGCCCAAAGGCCTTCCACTCTAGTTTTGATGATGATTAACTCATGTAGTTATGTTTACTAATAATCTTGTGTTGTTTAAGTTTCAGATCATTAACCAAGATATTAGTTGGTGATTAGCTTCAACAAGGTGTTTAGAAGCTTTTCATGATGTTTCCAGGGCCAAAGCGTCAAGGTCACACATTGCCTAGCCCATGGATGGAGTTTGGAGCAAGTCTTCTTGTTGACACAAAGACTTAGGTATCCATAGTTTAGTTAGTGTGTTTAGATCCAATTTGTAAAGTTTAGTATAGTTGATATGCTCAAGTGCACAACACACACGTTTTCATATTTTGGATTTTGGTTTTCATGAATAGTAGATCAAAACAAGTTTACTTTATTTCTATGTATATTAGATATGTTCTAGATATACATACATGCTTTAAAGTTACTAGACAAACTTATTTTGACTATCCTATTCATGTTTTGGAAAAATCAAGTTTGACAAAAATACAAGTTTGTTTTTGATAAAATTGGCAAGACACAAAAATGAATTGATATGTTGATATATTGTCTTGGAATTTTATCACTTGTTTCAGTTTCAATATAAAATGATAAAACAATTTTATGGTATTTTTAAAAGAGATAAAAGATTTTTTAGAAAATATTTTCCCAAATTTTCTGACTCTTTTTGTGCTGACAGGCTGGTCGGTCGACCCGGACGGTCGACCGCACCAAGAGCCGGTCGACCCCTAGGGTCGACCGACGTGCACAGATGTGCACGTCTGGGCAGACACAAAAAACGGTCGACGAGCCGGTCGACCGGGTCTGAGAGCTCTGCTCTCGGGTTGTTTGGGTCGACCGTGCCGGTCGACCGAGATGAGAGCCCTGCTCTCTATTTTTTCTGGGTCGACCGGGCCGGTCGACCGCTGTTGCCCAACGGTCATATTTCTGACCGTTGGCGATCGACCGGGCCGGTCGACCGTTGCCTGTCAGAGCTGCCAGCTCAGCTCTAATGGCTAGTTTTCTGTTGGGGCTATAAAAACCCCATCTCTTTGGGGATTTTGGCCAAGTTTTTGAAGAAAAAAATTCTGATTTTCTGAAGTGTTTAAAACAAGTTTTTCAAAAGTGTTTGGGGCTTTAATCTTTCAAATTATTGTTTTTTGGGTTTTGAAAAATCAAAGAAAACTAGGGTTTTGGGATATTGATTTGATCTTTAATTTCTATCATATACAAGAGATTTCCCAAGTAGTTTTTCTTTGTTGCTTGTTTCTAAAACACCTAGTTTCACACTTGAGCTATATCTTCTATCCTAAACTATTAGGATCTTTGTTTTGTGAAAAAGAAAAGAGAAAGAGAGAGTTTTGAGGTTGTTGTTGTAACCTCTAAGTCGTACACCCTTATTCTTGTTGTATCCCTCTTCGGTAGAGGTGATCGGGTGATTGGTTTGTATCCCTCAAGTGTGAGGTGATTGAGTTTGGTTGTGGTTGTTGTATTGGCTACGGCCTTATCCCTCTTTGGTAGAGGTGGATTGTGGTTGTATAGCCTCGGTGGCTTTGTAAAGGTTGAGAGAGGAGTTTGGTACTCCTATAGTGGATGGGAAATCCTACACGGTGGTGTAGGCGGGGATGTAGCGTTGGGTACTCGAACCTCGAAAAAAATCTTTGTGTTAGCGTTTGATCCAATTTCTCTCAACTCTATTCTCTTTACATTTGTGCAAAGCATCATACTTCATTCATATCATATTTGCTTGTGTTGAGCATAATTCATCTTGTCATATCATATCTATTTGCTTGTGTTGTGCCTTGCATAATCCATATTGCTATATCCTTGATTGCTTGGCTTGATTGTGTGTGCACATTGCTTGGATTGCTTGTGTGTGTGCGCCCAACTTATACTCATCCAACAAGAGCTTCACATAGCGCCTCAACCCATTTCAAGGGGAATCAAGGGGAGTTAGTCCAGAGCCTCGCAAGGGGAATTCGGCTACACTTGTTGTATTGTATTAGTTTGTGCATAATTTGCATTAGCTTCCGCATTTAGCGCACTTAGTTTTGCATTTAGTTTTTAGATTAGCACTAACACCTATTCACCCCCCCTCTAGGTATTTTTCATTATTTTTGTGATTAGAGAAGTGATCACAAGTGTTCACCCGCTTGTATTGAAGTGTTCTAGAGGCGCGGCCTCGGCGAACTTGTGAGTTCGTATTGTGTTGTTCTTGCGAGAATAAGTGAGGGACTTGTGAGTCATTGTAAGTGTTGTGGCACCGAGTAATCTTACGGGATCGTTATAGTGGAAATCCTTCATAGTGCTGAAGGCGGGGACGTAAAGCAAGTGTGCTCGAAACAATTCTTTTGTGTTTGTGATTGCTCATCTCTCTCTCTCTCTCACTCACACTTGTGTTTATATATCTTGCATGCTTATATTATTTATCTCTTTATATGCTTGATATATTTGTGCTTAATTGAATATATGCTTGGGATTGTTTGCTCACACTTGTATTCAACCAAGAGAGCCATAGTGGCACCTCAACTCTTAATCTAGAAGAATCTTGAGAAGATAGTCCATAGCCCTTCACCAAGAATTCGGCTACACTTTTGTGTTATACGTTGTGTGTAGTGTAATAACTTTTTAATTCCGCATTAGTTCGCATTAGATTAGCTTGTCACCTATTCACCCTCTCTAGGTGACCTACACTTTCTTGGTTGAACACAAGGTGGGCACACACAAATTATATCTAGCATATGAAAATGAACAATGTAAAACAATACAAGATATAAGAGAGATATAATTGAGAGATAGTGGATCAAACGTAAACACTAAGACTTGTTTCGAGGTTCGAGCCACTGCTCTACGTCTCCGCTTTCACACAGAAGGATTTACATTACGTCCACATAGGACCTTCCACAAAGGGACCTCCACTGAGGAATTACAACTCAACACTTGGAGTACACAACTCCTCTCTCAAACACAAGACCTCTATACAAGAGGTGGGCACTAGGCCAAAGCAAAGAAGAAATAAAACTTGGTGATCCAATGATCACAAACTCTCTCTTGGTAATCTCAAAGGATCACAAACAATTTTCTCACAATACAAAGGTCCTAAAGATAGATTTGAGATGATAGCTCAAGTATGTAAGAAAAAAAAAGTATTTTGGAAAAGAAACAACAAACAAAATACTTGAAACAAACTCTAAATAAGATATAGAAATTTTGGACAAGAACTAGAATATCAAAACTTGTTTTCTTTTGATTTTCCAAAAACTTTGAAACAAATAAAGATAGAGAGATTAAATTTCTAAAACTTGTTTCGAAAAATAGTTAAAAACTCTGTAGAAGATGAAAATTTTGGCTCTCAAAAATCTTGGTGAAAACTGGCCAAAGGAACCCATATTTATAGAGGATCCAAAATAATTGCCTTTGGGGTCCAGAACAGGCCCAGAATGGCCTATCGGTCGACCGCCTGGTCGACTGATTAACGGTCAGATTTCTGACCATTAGGGTTACCGATGGACCGCCCGGTCGACCGCCCCAGGCAATTTGCCTAGCGATCGACCGCCCCAGAGAGCTAACTCTCTGATCGGTCGACGGCCTGTCGATCGGGGCGAGATCCAGAGAGCAAAGCTCTCTGGATCGGTCGACGACACAGTTGACCGGCCTAAGGCCAAGGCTATGTGCATATTGCTGTGCACATCAGTCGACCGCCCGGTCGATCGAGCTCTGGTCTGGTCGACCGGTGGGTCGACTGCCAGCAAGCTCAGGCTGGGTTTTAGGTTTTGAAAACTTGGTCTTTCAAATACTACAAAATTTCATAAAATCACATAAAATTCACAACAATAAGTTCTTATAAATATTGAAGAACAGATATGTGTGACTAAAATTCAACACATATTTCAAACAATTGAACTATTTTTGTGATATGAAAATTAAGCTTTAAACAAAAACAGTATTTTCTAAAAAACCAAACTTCTAAAGAAAAATATGATTTTTCTATAAAGTTATACAAATACAAAAATAAGATATTTAAACTCATTTTGAAGCATAGTGTGTATGGATAGAATCCAATACACATATAAAAGATATATCTATGTTTTTAACATTAAATCTAAAACTAAGTTTTGTTAAAAACAAAACCTAAAACACATAAACTAGAATCATCAAAGTAAGTTTTTAGACATTATGAATCATCAATGTATATGGAAGAAATCAATATACATAAAATTATGTAAACTTCTTTTGATTCTATCTATACATGAAAACCATATATGTATATCATGAAATTCAAAAAACCTATTAAACTGAAACCAATAAACTTTTGACTTGTGTGTGTACTTGAGCATATCAAGACTTATCAATTTGTACACAAGATCTAAAATAAAACTAAACTAAATAAACTGAAGTCTCTTGTCGATCTTCATCTCCAAGCCGACTCGATCCAAACTCGGTCCAAAGAGCTTCACTCTAACCGAGTGCTAGAAGTGATCGTTGAGATGTGAGCTCTTGAATCAACATGTGTTTGCTTCAACACTTTGATGTGAATCTCTTGTGAAGTCAAATCTCTACTAAAATTTTGATCAATATCTGAAACTTATTAAACACAAGATTATTAGCAAACTAACCTTCATAAGTTAGTCATCATCAAAACTAAGGTGAAGGGCTTCTGGGCCAAAACCTCGTTCCCGGGATACGTACTTAGATATGTGTCTTATTTTTCAATCATATTTTTTTATTTTTTCCCATATATATTTATTTTGTTCTTACTTGTTTATTACTTGGTACGGATCCAGATTTTTGGATTCAGAGTTAGCCCAAGTTTAGACCGGGGACCCGATCCCAAGGTACTGCTTTATTTGATCTTTTTGATAGTCAGTTGACCAGTTTTAGTTTCAAATATTATTTTTTAATATTTTAGATTTTTCATGATTTTCTGAAATTGTTTTGAATTTCAAAATCGGTATCGACCGGTGTCACCGATTGATTCTCAGATTTTTAATTTACAAATGGAATTGAATTTCTAGAAACTACTTTCACATTATTCATTGGGATCATATTTTCTATTTAAATACATTTTGGAGATTTTTGAATAATCAAATTCAACCGAACTTGTGTCAACCGGTATCGCCAATTAATCACAATATTTTTAATTTGAAAATGAGATTGAATTTTTGGAATCCAATTCTTCCATGCACCTTAGTACAATATTTACTATTTTAAAGAATTTTTAAGGACTTTTCGGATTACTATATTTTTCTGAGTATTTTCAGTATTTTATTATGTATTTTCCCGAGCTGGATTTGACCAGAAATTTCCCTTTTACCATTTTATTTCTTTTTTCTTTTTCTTTCCCTCTCGATTTCCTCTTCTTAATCTTTTTTTACTTTCTTTTTTCTCTTTTTTCCCTTTATTCTCCTCCACACAAAATTCCCCAAAATATCTTCCCCACTCCCTCTCTCTCTTCTCCTTTTATTTCTTCCTCCGCTTTTTTGCTTCTTTTTCTTTTCCCTCTTCTTCCCCAGCCGACGACATCAGTCCATTCCCCTTCCTCCTCTTGAAATCTCTCTCTACCATCCCAAATCTCTCTCCTTTTCTCTCTAATTCTCTCTCTCACTCACCAACTCTGATACTTTCCCTCCAATTACTTCCTCTCTCTTCCCTTGGACGGCGGCCGACCTCACCCGATCCCTTCACCTGGCCGTGACCCTCTGGCTGGCGGCGGATAGCTCGGCCTCACCTCTCCCCCAACTCTTCCTCTATCTTCTTCCACACCAATAACCCCACCATCTTCTTCCTCCACTAAAATCCACCACCACCTCCATCTTCTTCACTCAAATCCCACAACCACCACCTAGATCTCCTCCCACTCCACCACCACAACCTCTTCCTTCCTCATATCCCTTCAATTTCACCACCAACCACCCAATTTCACCATTTTCACCACCATCTCTACCTTCTTCCTCCACCAAAACTAACAAACCAACCCCACATCACCTCCTTTCCCTCCTCCTTGGAATGGCCGGTGCGGCCACCCTGGCTGGTAGCCGGTCAGCACGCCGCCATGGCTCACCTGGCCGTGAGCCAGGCCACGGCTAGCTGTTGCCTGTGTCCTCTCTTATTTAATTTCTCTCTCTCTCTCTTTCCTCACTCCACTTTTCTCTCTTCTCCATTTTCTCTCCTACCCACGTGCACGTGTGTGGTATTTTTGGAGTTCTCAATTTTGTGCCGAGTTTTGTGGTTTTAGGTGAGCATTCTCGCTTATTAGGTATCCCGCTTTGACGGGCATTTTGTATTTCGTAATGTATTATGGGGTTGTTGTATTTATATTATGGACTGTGTGTCTGTATTTGTGTGAGTGTATACTTGTATTCTGTGGACACGTATATTTGTATTGGTGTGACGATTGATTGTAATAGAGTAGTTTAACAACTGTACTTGTATATGCTTGTGACATTGCTTGTTACTGTGCTTGGGCGACCCTCTGTGGTTGTTAACCTTAGCGCTTAACTACACTGTTGTTCTTTCTTATTATTTATATGCATGCATATGTGTTGCTAACACTTCTTCAGGTGCCCAACTCAGTCCCCGGGTTACCAAACATGAATTGGTCTTATACCCTTTGGGTTTAGTGGTAGTTGCAGTGGGCGAGCTTAACCACTCTGTGGCTCTCATTCAGCCTTCAGGCTTTACATGCTCCATCTAGCAGGCGAGCCTAGCTTTCAGCGCTTTACCGTTAATTCGGTCCGAGTGTAGTTACATCGTGAGCACGGCTTCATCACACGCATAGAATAGCGTTCATACACTGCTTCATCGTGTGTGTTTAGTTGCGCCGCGAGCGGTAACCAAACCTAGTGTGATAGCATCTAGCATTGTATGCTAGCTTTGCTCTAGTCTTACTTAACTCCGCTTAGATGTTCACTTGTTTGCTCGCTAACTTTATTCTTGCTTTGCTTAACCTTTGAGCTTTACCTTCGAAATCTATACTAGCTCTATCGGGAGGCGAGCTTAACGCTTAACAGCTAACTCGTTCGAGCGTAGCTTCGTCGAGTGCGATGCATGGTGTTTATATGCCCGCTTCACCGCGTGTTTAGCTACACTGTGAGCATGGCTTCATCACGTGTGTTAACAAGGCGTTCATACGCGGCTTCACCATGCGCATTTAGCTTCGCTAAGAGTGTGGCTTTCGTCGTGAACAATAGCTGTTCATTATCGCGGTTTTGCCGTGAGCGATAGCCTCGCCTAACGCTTTAGCGTTAGAGCTGTACGCTTGCTCCGCCAGGAACCAAGCTCTGTCGTGTGCCCGGCGTAATGCGACATGGCCTGGCTTTGCTCCATCTTGACCAACCCTGCCTGGATAATTAAATAAGTTATCTATTATTCTTTTCTTGATGGTTTGAAGAGTTTGAAACCGTTCTTTAAACTGTTTTTCAAAAACTGTATTATTTTCAATATTCATACCGATCTCCTGTATCAGTATCGTTTTCTGTATTGTGTTATATGACAGTTATCACATATCATGCTATTACTTGATATGCTTTCACCTGATATGCTAATTCTTACTATAATGGTTACTTGACACTTGGCACCTGCATGTTATCACCTGACACTGCATGTAATTACCTGACATCTATCATGTTTAATACTTGACACATGATTATCACATTATGGGAATGTTATATCGGATATCCTGATAGTACTCCATTACACATGTACTCCTGTACACCTGTACCTGACATGCTCCTGCTCTTCCCGTAAGTTGATAATTACATAATGAACTATAAAAAGGACAACTTACAACATGTAATGGGAAAACTATGGACTTCGCTTTGTAATTTTGTTTACAATGGTATTAGGTATGTTGTGCAACTAAAACTTTGGTTCTACCTGTGGGCCTCTAGGTATTCCACAGGGTGTGTTGCCACCCCAATTATTATACCTCTTCCAAGAGCATACAATAAGACCCTTTGCCCCTGCTTCGCCTCACGATAGGTTCCGTAACAGCAACGGAACATCCTAGACTGTGATCTCGGGTATGCACGAGACCCATTGTAAATAGAATTTGTTGGTTCATCATCAGTTTTCAATAATTAACTTTGACTTATTCATATATAGAAGTATGTGTGTTGAGTTGTTCGCCAAGATACATACCTAGATATATGGGTCGGACGAGTAATAATCATAAGATGCTAATTAGTAATGCATCGTGTCATTTTGCAATTCAGGTTGTATACATACATATTACGGTGACATGAGATATAAAGTATATATATGAGAGTTTTCTTGTTTGAATTATTCCTTCGGCGTACATGTCTTATGAAGCCGTAAACTGAGCTTGTACAATTAGTTTTGCGCATTCGATTTTATTGATTTTATCGATTTTATGTTGTTTCTTAGTTTAGAGATAACTTGGGTGTGTGAGCTAAAGCTATGGTGACATGAGATATAAGGTGTATATATGAGGCTTTCATAGTTTGGATTATTCCTTAATCTCACGGATCCATAATTTGGGCTCGTACAATGGTTTTGTCATATTACTTTACTTGATGCCTCATTGTCTGCTCGTATGTGTCTATGCTAATGACATGATTTTAAATACATGCTCTTTAACTTGGATTTATTGATACATGTGTGGTTGTCAATGTACGCCACTTGGAACTCATCTTACCACTCATTGGGCAGGCTTTGGACTCCCTGGACCTACATGTACAGATCTTGGAGCTTGGACCGTGATGGATTTTCTATTGATCAGAGTTGCACAATGGTAGTGTAGTGGATCAGCGGTAGACCGTCGGGGTTCTTTTCTTCTAGGGCCCCTTCTCCGCACTTGAGTTTCTTTTTGTAACTCGTGAGTATCCTTTGTATTATTCATACTTATATATCTTCTTATAATTCTCACTTTTTGCGCTATCGATGATGTAATATGCTTGTAATATTATATCATATCCTGTGATAATTTTATAATTGTACTCTTTAGTTGGAATGTATAATGCACCATAATTGTACTCTTTAGTTGGAATGTATAAATCACCATGTACTTTCTTACTCTGATTTCTGCCTGTACTGATGCTTAGGATATATATGTGAGGGTATTTCTATCCTGCATATATACGTGACAATAATGTCTCTATACCCGCGAGATCAGTGCATTGCAGGATGATATCAGAGCCCATGCTCTCACATCCATAGTACAACAACCAGTCGGCAAATTATGAAAATCACCTAGAGGGGGGGTGAATAGGTGATGATGCTAATCAAATGGCAATTTAAAAATTAAAGCTACAACAATCACAAGCAAGAGTCACAAGATGAATGCAAGCAAGTATGACAATGAATATGATGAGCAAGTAATAAGTGCAAGAAAAGTAGAGTAAGGAATGCAAGAATGTAAACCAATCGCAAACACAAGGATATGTTATCGAGGTTCGAGCACCCAGCTCTACTCCCCGCCTTCCCCAGAAGGATTCTAGCTACTTCCACTATCACAAAGATCTCAATTACAATGGAGTACCCAACTCCACAATCTCAGTACAAGTAATTTCATGGTAGTCAAAAGACCACAAACTCTCTCTTTCAAATATCTCTTCCCTTACAAAGGTCCTTAGAGAATATTGAGTAGGAATGAAGCTCTTGTGAGTAAGGAGAAAAGAGAATTAAATCAGAGAGTATTTGAAAAACCCTTCAGAAAATCAGTGAGAAATTCAGCACAAAAACCAAGAAACAAGTCTCTTTGAAAGCCTTAAACTTTTGAATTTTCTAGCAATAATTGTTGTTGTAACCAATATCTCCCAAAACACCCCTATTTATAGGAGAGGGCTAGGGTTTAGGGATAAAACATATTTACTGATGTTTAGGAGGTAATTAGATCAAAATATATCCTTAAACGAATTTTTAAACACAAAAGACAAAAATAAACAGCTCTTAAAAATCTGCCCGTTACTGTTCAAACGGTCAGATCGGTCGACCGGGCCGGTCGACCGGTAGTACAAAAATTCGACCGTTATAGGCTAGCGGTCGACCGACCCGTCGACCGATAAAACCTGTGAGCAAAAACAATAGTCCGGTCGACCGCCTCGGTCGACCGACAGACATGCACATGGATACGTGCATCTGCCAGAACTTCGGTCGACTGGTCCGGTCGACCGGACCAGACTGACACAGACTCGGTCGACTGCCCCGGTCGACCGGATCAGGTCAAAAATTGATTTTAGAAAAGAAAACAAAGAGGATTTTTATTTTAACAAAAATACTTTTGAACAGGGAATAGTATAAAACATAAATATATATCTGTAGGCAAAAACTTGTATGCAAAATATTTTTGTATAATTTATAAGAAATTATTTTGGAATGAACATGTGCGCAAAAACGTGTGTGATAGAGCTTCAAACCTATCCACTATTCTTTAACATACTATAAACTGAAAAACAAAATACATGAAGACTTCTTGAGCTATCTTCAAGTCTTTGAGCCATCCAATGCCTTGCTAGTGCCTTCTCTTCTATGATCCTTCCTTGATGTGCAATTTGCCTTCCTTGCTTGGTGGAACTTAGAAGTTCTTGCAATAGCTAAGCAAATGGTCTCTAAACATGGTACAAAACCTGAAACTCATCTTAACAAACTTGTTAGTACCAAATAGCTCTAATTTGGTTTGTCATCATCAAAACACAAAACAATTGGAGAGTGTAACCTCTTGGGCCAACAATCTCCCCCTTTTTGATGATGACAAAACAAATAGGCTATTGACAAAAATATTGGGAGGAGAAAGCTCCCCCTCAAATTATGCTATGCATAAAACACAAGAATATGCTCTAGATACTAATAATTGAAATGATGCACCAATTATTGAAACTAATTAAAACAAATATATAAAGCACAAAATTGCTCTTGATACCAAAAATACCAAAACAACTAAAACACAGAATTCATAAAACCAAAACATATAAATTCATAAAACAAATCTTAAAATTAAAGCATATAAATTCATATGGAACCAAGACCAAATGAACTTATTTTTGTCATGTAAACTTATTCTCCCCCTTTTTGTCATACATCAAAAAGGGTTATGAAAAACATGTCTATTCAATAATACAAACATTAAGTTCTCCACAAATAAACGAAAATCTAGCAAAATCAAGAGGTTTAGTGAAAATATCGGCTAGTTGTAAATCCGTGGAAACATAATCAATATCTATATCACCTTTCTCAAAATGATCTCTAAGAAAGTGATATCTAATCTCAATGTGCTTGGTCTTACTATGTTGATTTGCATTTTTGGTCATGTGTATAGTACTAGTATTATCACAAAATATTTTTATATGATCAAAGTGCAAATCAAAATCAAGGAGAGTATGTTTCATCCAAAGGACTTGTGCACAACAAGCCCCCGCGGCAACATACTCCGCCTCGGCGGTTGAGAGAGCTACGGAATTTTGTTTCCTAGAGGACCATGAAACAAGACAATTACCAAGAAATTGACATGTCCCACTAGTACTCTTTCTATCTACTCTACAACCCGCATAGTCGGCATCCGAATAACTAGTCATTGAAAAATCTATAGTTTTTGGATACCAAAGACCCATTCCAATAGTGCCCTTAATATAACGAATAATGCGTTTTACCGCAATAAGATGAGACTCTTTAGGACACGATTGAAATCTAGCACAAAGACACACACTAAACATGATATCCGGCCTACTTGCCGTCAAATATAAAAGACTTCCTATCATGCTTCTATATAATTTAATATCAACATTTTTACCTTGTTCGTCCTTATCAAGCTTGGTTGTAGTTGCCATTGGAGTGTTGCAAGCCTTTGATCCTTCAAGCCCAAACTTCTTTACTAGCTCCTTTGCGTACTTGGCTTGGTTAATGAAGGTTCCGTCTTGCAATTGCTTGATTTGGAGTCCAAGGAAGAAATTGAGCTCACCCATTGAAGACATTTCAAATTCAAGTTGCATGACTTTCTCAAAATCCTTGCATAAAAGCTCATTAGTAGATCCAAAAATTATATCATCAACATAAATTTGCACAATTAAAATATCATTATTAACATGCTTAGTAAAAAGAGTTGTGTCTACTTTGCCTTTAATAAAATCATTTGAAATGAGAAAACTAGAAAGCCTTTCATACCAAGCTCTTGGAGCTTGTTTCAATCCATGCAAAGCTTTATCAAGTTTAAAGACAAAATCGGGATGAACATGATCAACAAAACCGGGAGGTTGAGAAACATAAACTTCTTCATTAATAAAACCATTTAAAAATGCACTTTTTACATCCATTTGAAAAAGTTTAAAATTTTTAAAACATGCAAAAGCTAGTGTCATCCGTATGGCTTCAAGCCGTGCTACGGGTGCAAAGGTCTCCTCAAAGTCAATTCCTTCAACTTGAGTGTAACCTTGGGCCACTAACCTAGCTTTATTCCTAATGACATTTCCGGACTCATCCATCTTGTTTCTAAAGATCCACTTAGTACCAATTATTGGTCTATCGTGGGGCTTAGGAACAAGGTGCCAAACTTGGTTGCGCTCAAATTGATTGAGTTCCTCTTGCATGGCAAGCAACCAATATGGGTCCGTCTCGGCTTCGAGAATGCCTTTGGGTTCAAAATGAGAAATAAAAGCAAAGTTACCACATATGTCATGGAGTTTGGAGCGCGTTGTGACTCCTTTAGATGCATCACCCAAGATGAGCTCCTTAGGATGATTTGTAGCGTATCTCCAAGCTTTAGGAAGCGGTTGAGTGCTTTCCTCCTTATCCTCTTGAACTTCACCAATAGGATCTAGCTTTTCTTCTTGAGCGGGTGAGTCCTTCAAGGATAGTCTCTCCATGTCTTCACCTAATGGTTCAAACTCTACAACATTCTCAACAAACACATTAGATTCTTCAAACTTAACATGCATGGATTCTTCAATGGTTTGAGAAGATCTAATGAAAACTCTATATGCTTTGCTAGTAGAGGAATATCCAACAAAGATAGCCTCATAAGCCTTAGCATCAAATTTACCCAAATTATCCTTAGTATTCAAAACAAAACACTTGCATCCAAAAACTTTAAAATATGCAACATTTGGTTTTCTAGAATGATACATTTCAAATGATGTTTTTGAAGAATTTTTGCACAAATAAATACGATTTGATATATAGCATGCAGTGTTTACGGCCTCGGCCCATAAATATTGAGGGAGGTCATATTCACTTATCATTGTCCTAGCCATCTCTTGAAGTGTTCTATTTTCCTTTCTACAACTCCATTTTGTTGTGGAGTTCTAGGACAAGACATTTCATGCTTAATTCCCTTTTCATCACAATATGTCATGAAGAGTGGTTAACAAACTCACCACCTCTATCACTCCTTATTCTCAAAATCGGAAAACCCTTTTCTTTTTCAACTCTTTTTCGAAAGATTTTAAAATGAGAAAAAGTTTGATCTTTATTTTGTAAAAGAAAACCCAAGAAAACGGGAGAAATCATCAACCAAAACAAATGCAAATCTACTTCCATTTAAACTCTTAGTTTTAGTTGGTCCAAAAAGATCCATATGAATTAATTCTAAAGGCCTAGTTGACATGATATCCTTGATTGGTTTAAAGGAAGACTTGGTTTGTTTCCCAAGTTGGCACGCACTACAAATGCGGTCTTTCTCAAAATCCAAGCAAGGTATACCCTTCACCAATTCCTTTGAATTAATCCTAGAGATATGGTCAAAAGATGCATGTCCTAATCTTCTATGCCAAAGCCAAGAATTTTCATCAAAAGCATTTAAGCATTTAGTAGAACAATCTAAATTAAGCATGTCAATAATATAAACATTATTATCACGAAAACCGGTGAGAATACAAATATCGGATTTAACATCAAAAATCTTACAAGAAGTATCATCAAAAACAACTTTAAGTCCACGATCACAAAGTTGACTAATACTAAGCAAATTATGTTTTAAACCATCTACTAAAACAACATTCTCAATAATAGGAGATGCACCAATTTGAATGTTACCTATACCGATGATAGTTCCTTTGGAGTCATCCCGAAGGTGACGGTGCCACCTTCCATGTACCTTGATAGGGTTGTGAAGTTGTTGATGTCCCATGTCATGTGTCTTGAACAACCACTATCAAGGTACCACCGCTCCCTACGTCTTGGAGCTTTGGTGTGTACCTACATCAAACAATTTAAGACTTGATTTTGGTACCCACATTTTCTTGGGTCCTCTAGGGTTAGTGTCATGAACCCAAACAAGATTATTTGTTCTATTTAGTTGATCATAACAAAACTTAGCTAAATGTCCATTTTTACCACAATATGTGCATCTATATACTCTACCATATTTAAAAGCATAATGGGTGTGTGATTTGTGAGCATGAGCATTGTGAGCATGAGCATGAGAGGTGTTAGCATGAGAATTCTTAGTGTGAAGTGTTAGCATGATAATTCTTAGCTTGTGAAGTGTTAACATGAGAAGTGTGCTTTTTAGAAAACATGTTCTCAAGTTTCTTAGTATTGAAAGCACAATCATTTAAAACTTTTTCGAAATCATTCATTTTGGATTTAAAAGAAGAAATTTCTTTTTCATCAATAATAGGAGATTTTGCCTTACAAGAACTCTTGTAGGCACAAAATTCTTTTGCATGGAAATGAAATTAGAAGAAACATCATCTTTTTCTTTAGAAACAATGGCAAGTTGATTCTTAAGAAAAGCAACTTCTTTTTGTAATTTTAAGCATTCAAGTTTCTTATTATCATAAGTTTCAGAAAGTTCTACAAAGGCATGAACTAGAACTTCCTTACTTAGTTCATCATCTTCATCATCAAGGGATTGAGGGGTTACCTTAGGTGTGTTTGCCATGAAGCACATATTAGCTTGATCCACCTCCTCTTCGGACTCGCTTTCCGAATCCCATGTTGCTTTGTAAGCTTTCTTTTCCTCCGGCTTCTTTGGCTTGAAGGAGGAAGTCATTTTCTTCTTGAACTCCGGACAATCCGCCATGATATGTCCGGGTTTGCGGCAATTGTAGCATATGATCTTCCGCTCCTCTTTGCCTTCAAATTTTCTCCGGAAGTTGAACTTGTTCTTTCGGTACAACCTCTTGACATTCCGCACAAGTAGAGTTAGCTCCTCATCTTCTTCTTCGTCATCTTCATCGTCATCATTGGTGGATGAAGTCTTGAAGGCTATGGATTTCTTCTTTGAAGTAGTGGCCTCTTCTCTTGCCTTCTTCTCCATCTCATGGGTCTTTAGGTTCCCATGAGACTAATGAGGTCCATCTCGTCCTTGTCGTTCAATTCCTTCAAGGTGGTGGCCTTGATCTCCCATGATGAAGGAAGAGCCCGAATACTTTCCGCACCTTTTGATCGTTGGAGATGTCATCACCTAAGGAAGAAAGACCATTAGTGATTTTAGTAAACCTTGTAGCCATACTATCAATAGACTCATCATCAAGCATTTTAAATGACTCATATTGGGACCTCAAGAGATCTATCTTAGCTCTCTTGACTTGTGAAGTCCCCTCGTGTGTGACCAATAAGTGTTGCCAAATCTCATAGGTGGATTGGCAATGAATTACCCTTGTAAGGTCATCCTCATTCAAGGCGGTTAATAGGGAGTTTTGGGCCTTGGAGTTAGCCTCATATAGTTTAAAGTCAAGGTCGGTCCAAGTGCTCTCATCACCATCGGGTCCTACATAGGGTTTGGTCAAGGACTTGGCTACTAAGCTACCCAAAGATTGCAAAAATATAGTCATCCTAACCTTCCAAATTGGGAAATTGAGGCCATCAAATTTAGGTGGGGATTTAATGTTGTCGGCCATGTTTACTAGTGATGAATGAATGAAATGAAAATGTTGATTAGCAATATTTTAAGGATCTCTCTATGGATGTTAAGCCAAACCTAGAGTCCAAGCTCTGATACCAATTGAAAATCACCTAGAGGGGGGGTGAATAGGTGATGATGCTAATCAAATGGCAATTTAAAAATTAAAGCTACAACAATCACCAAGCAAGAGTCACAAGATGAATGCAAGCAAGTATGACAATGAATATGATGAGCAAGTAATAAGTGCAAGCAAAGTAGAGTAAGGAATGCAAGAATGTAAACCAATCGCAAACACAAGGATATGTTATCGAGGTTCGAGCACCCAGCTCTACTCCCCGCCTTCCCCAGAAGGATTCTAGCTACTTCCACTATCACAAAGATCTCAATTACAATGGAGTACCCAACTCCACAATCTCAGTACAAGTAATTTCCTTGGTAGTCAAAAGACCACAAACTCTCTCTTTCAAATATCTCTTCCCTTACAAAGGTCCTTAGAGAATATTGAGTAGGAATAAAGCTCTTGTGAGTAAGGAGAAAAGAGAATTAAATCAGAGAGTATTTGAAAAACCCTTCAGAAAATCAGTGAGAAATTCAGCACAAAAACCAAGAAACAAGTCTCTTTTGAAAGCCTTAAACTTTTGAATTTTCTAGCAATAATTGTTGTTGTAACCAATCTCTCCCCAAACACCCTATTTATAGGAGAGGGCTAGGGTTTAGGGATAAAACATATTTACTGATGTTTAGGAGGTAATTAGATCAAAATATATCCTTAAACGAATTTTTAAACACAAAAGACAAAAATAAACAGCTCTTAAAAATCTGCCCGTTACTGTTCAAACGGTCAGATCGGTCGACCGGGCCGGTCGACCGGTAGTACAAAAATTCGACCGTTATAGGCTAGCGGTCGACTGATAAAACCTGTGAGCAAAAACAATAGTCCGGTCGACCGCCTCGGTCGACCGACAGACATGCACATGGATACATGCATCTGCCAGAACTTCGGTCGACTGGTCCGGTCGACCGGACCAGACTGACACAGACTCGGTCGACTGCCCCGGTCGACCGGATCAGGTCAAAAATTGATTTTAGAAAAGAAAACAAAGAGGATTTTGATTTTAACAAAAATACTTTTGAACAGGGAATAGTATAAAACATAAATATATATCTGTAGGCAAAAACTTGTATGCAAAATATTTTTGTATAATTTATAAGAAATTATTTTGGAATGAACATGTGCGCAAAAACGTGTGTGATAGAGCTTCAAACCTATCCACTATTCTTTAACATACTATAAACTGAAAAACAAAATACATGAAGACTTCTTGAGCTATCTTCAAGTCTTTGAGCCATCCAATGCCTTGCTAGTGCCTTCTCTTCTATGATCCTTCCTTGATGTGCAATTTGCCTTCCTTGCTTGGTGGAACTTAGAAGTTCTTGCAATAGCTAAGCAAATGGTCTCTAAACATGGTACAAAACCTGAAACTCATCTTAACAAACTTGTTAGTATCAAATAGCTCTAATTTGGTTTGTCATCATCAAAACACAAAACAATTGGAGAGTGTAACCTCTTGGGCAAACAAATTATTGGCAAAAAAATTTACAACTGGAATGCATGAGTTCTAATTATACAATCCAACTGCAAAATACATAGTTATCTGTACCCTTTGATCGTCCTTCCTTTGACTTCTGAATTTCTTCCATCTTTTCGCTTTCAGTTCTCGTCATCTTTATACCAAATTAAGATATGGGAAATATAGCGACGGGTAAGATATGATTCACTTTAGTCCTATTATGGAATTCTTTGATTCCAATACATCGTATTGTCTTATATCGGATAGTTTTCTGGCTTTATATTCTATTCTATATGTATGGACGCACCACGGGGATTAGGACAGAAAATGGGTTGGTCATCACTTATATAATTAGACAGATTGTGTCGTTACATAAGGAGCGTCAGTATGAAACGAATTTTCAAAATTAGGACTTCTGTCAAACAGAGCTACGATATTTTTTTATTTATATTATTTCAGGAACGATTATGATCTCCTCTGTCAACTTCACAGAGCTCAGGTATTCTCAGAATTAATCTGCAGTCAGGTTATCATCTAGAAGATGGTATTCAGGATTCTCTATAGTTCTTATACATTCTTGATTATGCTTTTCAGAATAATCAACGTCCAACATTCAAAACTGGTTATTATTGATTTTTTTAATCTATTTACAATCAGTTCTACTGAGTTTTCTTTATCTACGATATTATGTTTTACTTTTAGAATAACAAAGAACATGCAGAATATCTAGTAATCTTATTATAGACTCTTCGTCAAGCATAGCTTCAAGCCCAACAGAGTAAGTATGCGTTCTAATGAATATTATCATATTCTTGGGTCACGTCTTTTTGAAAAAAGTAATCTCCATCGATTCTTCGGGCAGTAAAAATTTGGTCAATTTCAAAGTCAGCTCATTTCATATTATTCAGAGTGAGTTAGTCTACTAAAGTTCTGACAATATTTTCTTATTAACAGATTTCAGGTCAGTATTAATATGGCATCGTCCGAAGCTTTATACGGCAGGAAGTGCAGAAAACGTCTTGGTCCCGAATTCATTGTCTAGTCGATTTATGAGCATTACCCTCATATGTTCATATCTTCATTGGTGTAATCCTCATCATTATCTTTTCTATCGAAATTTTGAGGACGAAATTTTTGTAAAATGGATGGATTATAACATCCAGTTCTCGGAATACATACTTAGATATATGTTCTGATTTTTTGATCATATTTTTCAATTTTTCACCGTATTTATATTTATTTTGTGATTACTTTTATTATTACTTGGTGTTAAATCTGGATTTTTGGATTCAGAGTTAACCCGAGTCTAGATTGGGGACCAGATCTCAGTGTACTGCTTGATTTGACCTTTCTGGTAGTAGCTTAACCAGTTTCAATTTCAAATACTTTTTTCAATATTCTATATTTTTCATGTTTTTGGTTTTTTTTGAATTAAATTGCAAAATTTTCAAAATTAGTATCGATCAGTGTCACCGATCGATTCTCAGATTTTTTTTTTAATTACAAACAGCGTTGAATTTTTGAAAATTGCTTTCATATTGTTCCTCAAGGTTATATTTTCTATTTAAACACATTTTTGGAGATTTTTCTGAATTAATCAAATTTGACTGAACTGGTATCGACCAGTATCGACGATCGATTCCAGGATTTTTTTATTTGAAAATGGAATTAAATTATTTGAATCTGATTTCTCCATGAATCTTAGTATAATATCTACTATTTTAGAGAATTCTTGGTGACTTTTTAGGATTACTTTATTTTTGAATATTTTCAGTGTTTTATTCTGTATTTTCCCAAGGCCGACCAGATATTTTCCTTTTTCACTTTTCTTTCTTTTTCCTTTTTTTTCTTTCCTCTCCATTTCTCCTTCTTACTTTTTCTTTTTATTTTTCTTTTTCTCCTATTTTCCTTTTTTCTCCTCCACACAAACCCGCTCCCCTCCCAAAATATGATCCCCACTCCCTCACTTCTTTATTTTCTTCCTTTTTCTCTTTCTTTTTCTTTTTCGTTTCCTTCTTCTTCCCCCAGTAGATGGCAGTCCCCCTTCCTCCTCTCAAAATCTCTCTCTTCCATCTCAAATCTCTCTCCCTTTCTCTCTAATTCTCTCTCTCTCACTCAACAACTCTCTCACTCTCCCTCCAATCTCTTCTCTCACCCTTTGAACGGCGGACGGCCCACCCACCACTGGCCCTTTTACCTGGTCGGTGCCCCCTGGCCGGCGACGGCCTAGCTCCAAAACTCCCCTCCCTCCTAACTCTTCCTTCATCTTCTTCGACACCAACAACCCACCATCTTCTTCCTCCACAAAAACCCACCACCACCTCCATTTTCTCCAATCAAATCCCACCATCACCTAGATCTCCTCCCACTCCACCACCACAACCTCTTCCTTCCTCCTCTCCTTTCAATTTCACCACCAACCACCCAATTCTCCATTTTCTACCATCAACTCCACCTTCCTCCACGAACATCACCAAACCAACCCCACATCACCTCCTCTCCCTCCTCCTTGGAGGGGCCGGCAGCCACCCCGGGTTGGCGTGGCCACCTTCGGCCGATGGCCGACTGATTAGTCTCTAAAACTGCATATTTCATACCACATCTTCACATTTATTTCATATTAAATTCTGCTAATAGACACCTATCTTGCATGTTTCTAGGTCCATGGTGTGCAATGAAGAAGACCCTAAATCACCATTTAATGGATGATTAAAAGCCTATAATATAGCCACTGACTTTGGAGAGTTGATTTGTCAAAATTAGGGCCAAAAACCAGAAACCGGGACATCAGCTGACAGGGACAGAAGTGACAGCGCGCGTTGCTTCGCGCGTGCGGCCCTAGAACTGTCGCGGAAACGCGGCCTGGGCCGCGTTTCCGCGGACATACCTCCGCGCCCACACCGCCGTACTGCCGCGCCCGTACTTTGGGCCAGGGTTTGCCCCCTGGCCCCTCTTTCCCCTGGTGCCTATAAATCCCCCTGGACTTTCAAAGCAAGAGATATGCAGAGTTTAGGATGGTTTTCATCTCCATTTTGTAGTTTAGAATAGTTTAGATTAGTGTTCTTCTTCTTCCTCCTTTGTATTTTTTATTTCTTATAGATCTTATAATAGGGAGAGAGTGTGGTACATGCTTGGAAGTAAGAGTGCTTGTAATAGAAGGTGACAATCTATGAAAAGTGCTCTCTTACCTTATCTTTATTTTCTTCTCTCTAACTCCTTTTACATGTGTAGCTAATTTTCTCTCATGGCAACTAACTACTAACCACTAACTTGCTAACTTCTTATTTGATAATCCACATGAATCTAATAGCCTCTACTTGGCCTTGCTCTTGCAAGAGCCATTGATGGCTCATGATGATGGATCTAACACTCTAACATCTAAATCTCTAATAAGCTAACATTACTTTATTTCATACTTACTCTTATTGGGTTTTGATGATTTAAGTGTAGCTTGCACTTGTTGGTTGAATTTTGATGTGAAAGTTAACATATGGGTCATGCTTTGAAATGCTCTTGAACCAAGAACTAGTGATGGTCAATGATACATGTGAGGCAACTATCACTAAGAGGTTAACATGTTGGTGAAGTCATTAATAGTCAGTAGCCATGGGTTTTCTTTATCTTTTTACTTTGTTTTAGAAATATATCAAAAACCATAAATATCTTATCTTCTATGTTTCCCACTTCTTCGTGTTTTATCGTACTTCTCTTTTCCTTTCTTTGTTTTCTTTTCTTTTCATTCTTTCAAACATTGAAGAACCGTTAACATACACGTGAACATACCGTGTAAGCTTCTATCGCCTCCGTCCTTGTTGATTTGACTCGTTTTAGCCTCTATGGTATAACGGAAGTATCAAGGAAGCCAAAACACACACACTTCAACTCTTGATTTCAAAACATATACTTTTCGTGTGCGATTTTCCCCCGATCAAATTTTGGCGCCATTGCCGAGGACGGGAATGGTTTGATTTCACATTTTTGTTAACTTTTCTTCTTTGTTTTTGATGTGTAGGTTAAAGTTTTAGCATTACAGAAGTCCACACTTGCTTTGGTGTGGTTGGGTAAATTCTTGTACATTCATATACTTTGCTGCTAATTTTTGTTTATATTACCTATGTACTGTAAATAATTTTAAGAATTAAAATACAGTAATTGGATGCTTTAAAACGGTTTAGACATTTGCATCTAGGCACGTGTCAATTTTCATTCAAACATACTGTATTTTATTCTTGTGTTGTTGTGATATTGATAGGAGGTGTACAAATGGCATTGCATATAGTATAGGATAAACACGTGGGTGATTAACTCTCTTTGTGTGTTCATTCTTATCTATATTACACACTTGCACGAATTGAACTTAAGGACAAAACCCAATACAACATAAGGTGAGAAAGTCATTACCCTCCCTTAACCCAAAAATCACCTCCCCACTCACACAACCCAAGCCTAAATAAATTTGCTAGACGTTGGCCCCTAGGGACATCTCAGACTCAATTAGGAGATTGACCTAAGAGGGAAGTTGTTAGAAGTTAACTCTTATCAAATCGTGTCTAAGGTTGGGGATTGAGAGGCGAAATCTCGAAGAACAGTGGTTTGGCATAATTAGGCCCGTTGCTCTGGCACGGATACCTCCCACTGATCTTGCCCCTACTTGGCCGATTAACTCGTGGTCAGATTCTGACAATATACTCCCCGTGGATAGTCTAACCAGTTAGGAGTCGTCTAGGTCTAAGTCAACCCTAGCATAGACTTGTTTTCTTTTTCTTTTTTTTTGTGTGTTTGTTTTTTGTTTTTCTTTTTGTAAATTGTGAAATGGATTTCAACAACAATAATTCTTTCAATCCTAACATGAATCCATATTTCACGCCAACCTCATATGACTCGGATAACTCCAACCCGGTTATGTACAACATGAACCAACCATACATGCCGAGTTAGAATTATCCGACTCAATATGACCCATATTCCCAATCCTATGACTAATAATTTTCAAAATAATTTTCACTCTTCACAGAGTTTATGCGGATTCACCTACCCCGAGTTAAATTTTTAACCATCTTGTTCACAATTTTCACAATATTCATACCCTCCTTTTCCTGAACCACCAATTGAAGAAAAATTATCGTTGTAAAGGACTTTGGAAGAAGAATAGAGGCCCAAAAACAATTTGAATACAATATATCCTCATCATGTCCACAAAATTTCCAAAATTCATATAGTTCTTTTCCAGAACCAATCAAAGAAAAATCATTGTGAGAAAAAACTATGAAATTCGTACAAGAGACCGAGCAAATAATACAAAATATGAATAAGTTTCCATGTCCATCAGATGTTCATATGACTCAAGAATCTTGTCATTTTGGAAATCTAGCTTCAATTTCATCATACCAACCTGAAATTGACCAACATCAACCTCTTGATAGTTTGGCAAGTTTCCATTTCCTGAAATTGAGCTTGAAGATGAATGTGAACCTGAGCTTCAATTTAGCGATTCGAGTCCAGCCCTTGAATCAGTATCGACTCCTGTAGTGTCACCTGAACTAAGTAACGTTCTTAAGCCAGTTTTGATTCCCATACTTTTTTGAACTGAATCGATCATTTCACCCATTCACATTCCTTCCGTGGACAAAAATCAAGATTCAATTTCATTACATCCATTTGAACTTGCCCAAAATTTTGACAACCACATAGACATTTTGGCAAGTTATCATTTTCCTGAAATTGAACTTGAGCTTGAAAGTGATCCTGAACCTCATGTTGGTGATTCCATTTCCCTTTTGATTCAATAATGACTCCGGTATTTTTACCAGATTTTTTTATTATTCCAAAGTTAACATTGAATCCTGTACCAGTACACTGTGAAATTGAATCACAATATTTATGATCACACTTCATTAATGGGGAAAGTGTGTGAACATCAATTCTTTGGTTTAGACCCTATTTTTGAACCAATTTCAACTCTCATTGTTGACTCTCGACTCGATCTGAGTCAAATTCCTGAGTCGGTATCGGTTTTTATTCCTGTTCTATTTGAGTCCAAAATAAATCATCTCCCAAAATCACATGTCATTGTTGGACATGAATGTTGAAGAAAATGACTCAGTAATTATTTTTGAAAATAAAATTAAATGGGGATAAATTTTTAAATAAGACCATTCACTCAATCATTCTTTTATTGGGTCATATTAGAGAGGTCACACGTGAGTTTCTGCAAGATCCACGATATCTTGATTGGGTAGCAACGCTTGGCCCAGTCAGACCACCATCGGAAACACCATCATGAGGTAATCTTCCTTCCCTCTCCATGTGTTTCATGCATATACGCATTCACGATGCATTGAGGACAATGCATGAGATAAGTGTGGGGGAGGGTTTATAACATAGGTAGTTTTATATTTCTTTCTTTTTACACTTCTTCTTAGGAATTTTTTTTAAAAAAATTCTTTTGTAAAAACTCTTTTCTTTTTTTTACAAAACATTTTGAAACAAGATAAATAGTTTTGATTTATTTTAAGAAAATTAAGATTATCTTAGGAATTAGGAAGACCTAAAATTATGAAATTTTAAATCGAGTCAAATAATAGATCTTGTATAAAATTTAGGATAAGAAAGTAAGATTGAAAAGATAATTTGATCTTGAATTTTTGCCTTAGATTTATGCACTTCACACTTACACAATTTTTGGGATTGAAATAAAGACTGAAAATGTCATTAAAAATATATATATAATAAAAATACTTATTGAAGTTGGGTAATTATGCCTCAGGAAGCATGGTTATTCACACCTAAAATGGTGGACAAAAATAAAAATAATCCCCTTTAGTTTTGTGGCCTTATTTATTCGAGTCCTTAAGCCCGAGGGATGTTTTCTCATCTGGTGCCCTAAGATCATCTGGTTTGGAAGTCACCGGCTAAAGACTCACTATCCGGGTAAATAAGAAAGCCTAAGAAACTAAGGGAAGAAAAGAAAAAAAAGAAATATATATATAATATATAAAATAATATAAATAAATGGCATGAAAGTTAGAATCGATATCCCAAAAACTTTCACTGTTCATAAAGTGCATATTTTTCTAAGAGCTTTATGAAAGATCAAAGAGTCAATTCAATTTTAACTTCTTACATTTAATTTATAATAAGATTTGCATTTCGACTTAGTTTAAGAAAGAACAATTTCCGGTTAACCTCTGACCTTAGATCACTTATATTTTCGCAAAAATACTCAACACTTTTCTCTATTTTCAAAATGCGTTTTTAAAATACTAACATTTGATTTCTTTCTTTATGGATTTGTGGGTGTAATCCGCTGAAAACCCTCAGGAGACAAAACTCCTCTTTTAGGGGAAACCTAAAGATTTAACGGCTCGTTGCACATGCTCAGTGCAATCACATCACCTGCGAAAATGGTGTAATAATTTTCTTAGTCCTTTTTTGTTTTGCTCGGGATGAGCAAAAGATAGGTGTGGGGGTGTGATTAGTCTCTAAAACTGCATATTTCATACCACATCTTCACATTTATTTCATATTAAATTCTGCTAATAAACACCTCTCTTGCATGTTTCTAGGTCCATGGTGTGCAATGAAGAAGAAGACCCTAAATCACCATTTAATGGTGTTTAAAGGCCTATAATATAGACATTGACTTTGGAGAGCTGATTCGTCAAAACCAGGGCCCAAAACCAGAAACCGGGACATCCAGCTGACAGGGGACAGAAGCGACAGTGCGCGGGCCTAGAACTGCCGCGAAAACGCGGCCTGGGCTGTGCTCGTACTTTGGGCCAGAGTTTGCCCCCTGGCCCTCCTTCCCCTGGTGCCTATAAATACCCCTTGGACTTCCAGAGCAACAGATATGCAGAGCTTAGGGTAGTTTTCATCTCCATTTTGTAGTTTAGGATAGTTTAGGCTAGTGTTCTTCTTCTTCTTCCTTTGTATTTTCTATTTCTTGTAGATCTTGTAATAGGGAGAGAGAGTGGTACATGTTAGAAAGTAAAAGTGCTTGTAATAGAAAGTGACAATATATGAAAGGTGTTCTCTCTTATCTTATCTTTGTTTTCTTCTCTCTAACTCCTTTTACATGTGTAGCTAATTTTTCTCTCATGGCAAGTAACTACTAACCACTAACTTGCTAACTTCTTATTTGATAATCCACATGAATCTAATAGCCTCTACTTGGCCTTGCTCTTGCAAGAGCCATTGATGGCTCATGATGATGGATCTAACACTCTAACATCTAAATCTCTAACAAGCTAACATTACTTTATTTCATGCTTGCTCTTATTGGGTTTTAATGATTTAAGTGTAGCTTGCACTTGTTGGTTGAATTTGGATGTGAAAGTTAACATATGGGTCATACTTTGAAATGCTCTTGAATCAAGGACTAGTGATTGCCAATGATACATGTGAGGTAACTATCACTAAGAGGTTAGCATGTTGGTGGAGTCATTAGTAGTTAGTAGCCATGGGTTTTCTTTATCTTTTTACTTTGTTTTAGAAATGTATCAAAAACCATAAATATCTTATCTTCTATGTTTCCCACTTCTTCGTGTTTCACCGTACTTCTCTTTTCCTTTCTTTGTTTTCTTTTCTTTTCATTCTTTCAAACATTGAAGAACCGTTAACATACACGTGAACATACCGTGTAAGCTTCTATCACCTCCCGTCCTTGTGGATTCGACTCGTTTTAGCCTCTATGTTATAACGGAAGTATCGAGGAAGCCAAAGCACACACACTTCAACTCTTGATTTCAAAACATACACTTTTCGTGCGCGATTTTCTCCCGATCACCGACCAGCGCACTGCCAGGTGGCTGGCCAGGGCACCTGGACCCATCTGGCCATGAGGCAGGCCACGACTGGCTGTGAGCCAGGCCACGGCTGGCTCCTTCTCTACCCCCTCTCTTTTAATTTCTCTTCTCTCTCTCTTCTCACTCCATTATTGTCTCTCTTCTCTATTTTCTCTCCCTACACACGTGCACATGTGTGGTGTTTTCGGAGTTCTAGATTTCGCGGCGAGTTCTATGGTTTTAGGCGAGCCTTCTCACTCTATTGGGTACCCCGCTTTAACGGGCATTTTGTATTTCGTAATGTATTATGAGGTTGTTGTATTTGTATTATGGACTGTGTATATGTATTGGTGTGGGTGAATACTTGTATTCTGTGGACATGTATATTTATATCGTTGTGATGATTGCTTGTAATAGAGTAGTTCAACAACTGTACTTGTATACTGCTTGTGACATTGCTCTATTACTGTACTTGGGCGACCCTTCGTGGTCGTTAGCCTTCAGGCCTGACCGCTCTGTTGTTCTCTTTCTTGTTATTTATATGCATGAGTGGTACTAACCCTTCTGTAGGTACCCAGCTCAGTCCCCGGGTTACCAAACAGGAATTGATCTTATACCCTCTGGGTTTAGTGGTAGGTGTAGTGGGTGAGCTTAACCACAATATGGTTCTCATTCAGCCTTCAGGGTTAACCTCTGGGTTTTATATGCTCCGCCTGGTAGGCGAGCCTAGCTCAGCGCTTTACCGCTGACTCATCCGAGTGTATTACGCTGTGAGTACGGCTTCGCCACACGCGGTAGCATAACATTCATATGCTCACTGCGCCATGTGTGTTTAGCTGCACCACGAGTGGTAACCATGCCGAGCGTGATAGCATCTCGCACTGTTTGCTAGCTTCGCTCCAGCTTTACTTAGCTCCGCTTGTATGTTCGATTGTTTACTCACTAACTTTATTCCTTCTTTGCTCAGTTTTTGAGCTTAACCTTCGGGTTCTATACTAGCTCCGCCAGGAGACGAGCTTAGCGTTCAGTACTTTACAACTAACTCGTTTGAGCGTAGCTTCACAACGTACAATGCATGGTGTTCATACGTCCGCTTCGCCGCGTGTGTTTAGCTACATCGCGAGCATGACTTCATCACGTATGTTAGCAAAGCATTCAAACGCGGCTTCACTGTGTGCATTTGGCTTTGCTGTGAGTGTGGCTATACCGTGAACGATAGGTTGTACATTATCATGACTTTGCCACAAGCGATAACCTCACCAAACATTTTAGCGTTAGAGCTGTATGCTAGCTCCGCCAGGAACCAAGCTTTGTCGTGTGCCCGGCGTAATGCTGACACGGCCTTGTTTTGCTCCAATAATTAAATAAGTTCTCTTTTCTTAACAGTTGTGAAGAGTTTGAAATCTTTTCTTAAACTTTTTTTCAAAAATTGTATTATTTTTGGCATTTATACCGATCTCCTGTATCGGAACCATTTTTTCGTATTGTATTATATGACAGTTATCACATGCCATGCTATTACTTGATATGCTTTCACCTGATATGCTAACTCTTACTATGATGGTTACTTGATACCTGACACATGCATGTAATTACCTGACATCTGTCATGTTTAATACTTAACTCATGATTATCACATTACGGGAATATAATACCTGATATCCTGATAGTACTCCTTATACACATATACTCTCATACACCTGAAACTGACATGCTCTTGCTCTTTTCGTAAATTGATAGTTACATAATGAACTATAGAAAGGACAACTTACGCCAGATAAGGGGGAAACTGATGGACCTCGCTTTGTAATTTTGTTTACAATGGTATTAGGTATGTGGTGCAAGTAAAACTTTGGTTCTACCTGAGGGCCTTTAGGTATTTCACGGGGTGTGCTTCCACTCTGATTATATACCTCTCCTCAGGGCATATAATAAAACCCTTTGCCCTTGCTTCGCCTCGCGGTAGGTTCCGTAACAACAACAGAGCATCCTAAGATGTGGTTCCGAGTATGCACGGGACCCATTATAAACATGATTCATTAATTTCATCATCAGTTTTCAATAACCAACCTCGACTTATTCGTATATGGATGTATGTGTGAAGTCATAGCCAGGACACATACCTAAATATATGGGTCTAATGAGTAATAATAATAAAAGGCTAATTAATAATTTGTCGTATCGTTTTGCAATTCGGGCTGTATATACTCAAATTTCGGTGACATGAGATATAAGGTATAAATATGAGGGTTTCATTATTTGGATTATTCCTTCGATGCGCTAGTCTCATGAGGTCATAAACTGAGCTTGTAAAATTGTTTTCGGTTTTATCATTTTTATCGATTTTATACTGTTTTCTTATTTTAGGAGACAACGCGGGTTGTGTAAACTTAGGCTACGATGATGTGAGATATAAGGGGGGGTATGTGTGTGTATGAAGGTTTTCTTATTTGGATTATTCGTTTAATTCTCACGGATCCGTAATTTGAGCTTATACAATTGATTTTGCCACATTTACTTTACTTGATACCTCATTACCTGCTCGTGTGCGTCCATGTTTACGACACAATTTTCAATACATGCTCTTTGACTCGGATTTATCGATACACTTGTGGTTACCTATGCATGCCACTTAGCACTCATCTTAGCACTCGTTGGATAGCTTTCTAACTCCCCTAGACCTGTATGTCCAGATCTTGAAATTTGGATTATGGTGGACTTTCTGTTGTCATAGTGTGCAGCGGTAGCATATTGGATCAGTAACAGACCATCCGAGGTCCTTTTCTTCTAGCCCCTTGCTTGGCTCTTAAGTTTTTTTTTTTGTAACTCGTGGGCATCCTTTGTACTGTTCATACATGTATATCTTCTTGTAATTCTCACTTTTGCGCTTATCGGTGATATAATATGCTTGTAATATTATGTCACATCCTGTGATAACTTTGTAATTGTACTCTTTAGTTGGAATGTATAATGCACCACATACTTTCATCTTGATTCCTCCCTGTACTGATGCTTAGCGTATATATGTGAGGTATTTCCACCCTGCGTATATACGTCACAGTAACGTCTCCGTACGAGCGAGATTGGTAACGTTACAGATTGTGAGGCAACTATCACTAAGAGTTAGCATGGTTAGTGGAGCCATTAGTAGTTAGTAGCCATGGGGTTTTCTTTATCTTTTTAGTTTGTTTTAGATATATCCCAAAAATCACAAATACATTCTTTTCTATGTTTTTCACTTCTACATATTTCACCTTACTCTTCTCTTTTCATTCTTTGTTTTCTTTTCTTTGATTCTTTAAAACGTTGAAGAAACTTTAACATACTCGTGAACACTCCAGAAAGCTTCTATCGCTACCTGTCCCTGTGGATTTGACCCGTTTAGCCTCTATGCTATAACGGAAGTATCGAGGAAGCCAAAGCACACACTTTTAAAAATATGATTTCAAAACACACACTTTTCGTGCACGGTTTTCTCTTGATCAGTGGCCGACCAGGGCACCGGGCCCACCTGGCCATAAGCCAGGCCACGGCTAGCCTGTCTCCTTCTCTCTCTCCTCTCTTTTAATTTCTCTCTCCTCTCTCTCTCTCCCCTCACTCCATTATTCTCTTCTTCTCTATTTTGTCTCTCCTATACCCGTGCACATGTGTGGGTTTTCAGAGTTCTGGATTTCGCGCCGAGTTATGTGGTTTTAAGCGAGCATTCTCGCTTTATTGGGTACCCCGCTTCGACGGACATTTGTATTCGTAATGTATTATGAGGTTGTTGTATTTGTATTATGGATTGTGTATATGTATTAGTATGGGTGTATACTTGTATTCTTGGACACGTATATTTATATCGGTCTGACAATTACTTGTAATAGAGTAGTTTAACAACTATACTTGTATACTGCTTATGACATTGCTCTATTAATGTGCTTGGCCGACACTTCGTGGTCGTTAGCCTTCGAGCTTAACCGCTATGTGATTCTCTTTCTTGTTATTTATATGTATGTGTGATACTAACACTTCTGCAGGTTCCCAGCTCAATCCCCGAGCTACCCAATAGGAATTGGTCTTATACCCTCTGGGTTTAGTGGTAGTTGTAATGCGCGAGCTTAACCACTCTATAGTTCTTATTCAGCCTTCGGGCTTAGCCTTCGGGCTTTACATGCTCCGCCTGGTAGGCGAGCCTAACTCAGCGCTTTACCTCTAACTCCATCTGAGTGTAGTTACGTCGTGAGTACGGCTTCGCCACGTGCGGTAGTATAGATTCATACGCTCGCTTCACCATATGTGTTTAACTGCGCCTCGAGCGATAACCATGCTAAGCGTGATAGCATCTCACGATGTACGCTAGCTCCGCTCCAGCTTTGCTTAGCTCCGCTTAGATGTTCAATTGTTTGCTCACTAACTTTATTCCTTCTTTGCTTAGTTTTCGAGCTTAACTTTCGGGTTCTATACTAGTCCGCCAGGAGGCGAGCTTAGCGTTCAATACTTTACAGCTAACTCGTTTGAGCGTAGCTTCACCGCGTACGATGCATGGTGTTCATACACCTTCTTCGCCGCGTGTGTTTAGTTACATCGCAATCATGGCTTGGTCACGTATGATAGCAAAGCGTTCAAACGTGGCTTCACTGTGTGTTTGGGTTTGCTGCGAGTGTGGCTTCGCCATGAGCGATAGCTGTACATTATTGTGGCTTTGCCGCAAGCGATAGCCTCATCGAACGTTTTAGCGTTAGATCTGTACGCTAGCTCCGCTAGGAACCAAGCTCCGTCGTGTGCCCGGCGTAATGTTGACACGGCCTGATTTTGCTCCAGCTTGACTAGCCCCGCCTGGATAATTAAATAAGTTCTCTAATATTCTTTTCTTAACGGTGTGAAGAGTTTGAAATCTTTTCTTTAACTTTTTTTTCAAAAATTGTATTATTTTCAGTATTCATACCGATCTCCTGTATCGGTACCGTTTTCCCATATTGTGTTATATGACAGTTATCATATGCTATGCTATTACTTGATATGCTTTCACCTGATATGCTAACTCTTACTATGATGGTTACTTGGCACCTGACACATGCACGTAATTACCTGACATCTGCCATGCTTAATACTTGACTCATAATTATCACATTACGGGAATGTAATACCTGATATTCTGATAGTACTCCTTATACACATACTCTCGTACACCTGTATCTGACATGCTCTTTCTCTTTCCGTAAATTGATAATTACATAATAAACTATAGAAGGACAACATACACAGCTAAGGGGGAAACTGATGGACTTGGCTTCGTAATTTTTTTTACAATAGTATTAGGTATGTGGTGCAAGTAAAACTTTGGTTCTACCTAGGGGTCTTTAGGTGTTCCACGGGTGTGCTTCCACCCCGATTATTAAACCTCTTCTCAGGGCATATAATAAGACCCTTTACCCATGCTTCGCATCGTGGTAGGTTCCTTAACGACGGAACATCCTGAGATGTGGTCCCAGGTATGCACAGAACTCATTGTAAACATAATTCATTGATTTCATCATCAGTTTTCAATAACCAACCTCGACTTATTCATATATGGATGTATTTGTGTTGAGTCATACGACAGGACATACCTAAATATATGGGTCTAATGAGTAATAATAATAAGAGGCTAATTAATAATTTGTCGTATCATTTTGCAATTCTGGTTATATATATTCAGATTTCGGTGACATGAGATATAAGATATATGGGCCTAACAACACAATTTTCAATACATGCTCTTTGACTCGGATTTATCGATACACATGTGGTTACCTATGCACGCCACTTAGCGCTCATCTTACCACTCGTTGAGCAGCTTTCTGACTCCCTAGACCTGCATGTCCAAATTCTGAAGTTTGGATTGTGGTGGATTTTCTGTTGATCATAGTTGCGCAGCAGTAGCATAGTGGATCAGTTGTAGACCATCCGCGTCCTTTTCTTCTAACATCTTGCTCGGTTCTTGAGTTTTCTTTTTGTAACTCGTGGGCATCCTTTGTATTGTTCATACTTGTATATCTTCTTGTAATTCTCGCTTTTGCGCCTATCGGTGATATAAAATGCTTGTAATATTATATTACATACTGTGATAACTTTGTAATTGTACTCTTTAGTTGGAATGCACCACGTACTTTCATCTCTGATTCCTGCATGTACTGATACTTAGTGTATATATGTGAGGGTATTTTCGCCCTGCGTATATACGTCACAGTAACGTCTCCGTACCGGCGAGATCGGTATGCTACAGATTGTTCATATGATTTGTACTACTAATATTGCGCCACACCGCTACTAGAGTGAATAGTGGAACCTAGCAATTCATGCGGGTGGGGTTCAAATTTTCGTCTAATTGTAGTATAATATAGTATAGTTTTACAATACAACAAGCATCTTCCATATGGATTATGAATGGTTTAGCCTTGACAACCCAAACCAAACCCACCCCCCCCCCCCCCCCCCCCCCTCTCCCGTGGTCTTTTTTGCCCTTTTTCTCCTTTATGAGGAGAAGAACAGTACCCCAAAGCTCTAAAGCCCGTTCATTTTATGACTAAACAGAGGAGATAACATAGATTACAAAAGTAAGCTATCAGGGTACAAGGACAATTATCTGCAGTGAGGAAAAACACTTACTACGATACCACTTCATTATGCTGTTCTAGCCAACGGTTAACTTCAAAACAATTTTTATGGTAGATGGAATCCAGAATTTTTTGTTTTACCCCCAAACCACTGTTAAGATTATAGCATCCCACTTTGGACACTCACTCGCGGGTAGGAATGAGAATGGACGTGCTCATGGGTCCCCACTGGACATGTCCAATAAAAAAATTTCTAAAGTAATATAAATTTTCTCATTTCTCATTTTCTTATAGAAAAATTTCTATTGAACATGTTCAATAAAAGCCTATAGACACGTCCATTCTCATTCCTACTAGTAGGGGAGCCTTATAGTACTATGTGTGAGGGCGGCGGGTAGGTGTGGGTGAGCCTTTGTGGAATCAATGCCACACTTGCAGGGGCAAACAGGCATGCGGCAATCTGTAAATTCTGATGGGAGTCTGTGGAGGGCGCGATTGAATGGGGGCGAGCGTTACATCAGCGTAGATCTACATCGTGATTTGGATCTTCAAAGGCCCTAATTGACAGCCCTTACTGCCATGAAAATTCTTGGTGCATGCGAGTGTTATGTGATTTGAGTCTAGCTTGGACGAGAAGGTGTGGCAGTACAGTAGACCACTGCATCTTCAGCCTTGAAAACATCAGACCAGAAAGGAAAAATCTCTTTGATCAATGACCCATTGTGACAGATAAAAGGTAAAGAATTGTAGTACAGAAGTCATACTAAACGAGGAAAGAATTAGAACAAGCCGATACCTCTTCCACGAAGCTAGTCGCTAGCAATGTTTATCGGTCTACTTGGCAAAGAGTCGATGGCTTGAGAAGACGACTCGGGTAGGTAAAAGCGAATGTCCCTGGCTGGTACTGAAATACATATGCTTCTTTTTGGGAGTCTTCTAGCTCAGAATCAAAGGATATATGAAGAACTTGTCAAAGTTGATGGTGAAACCAGATGCCTTATTGGGAGACTTTTGAGAACCCCGTGCGTGGTGGCTGCTCCCCAACCCCTATGAAACCAAAGAACAAGCACCATGTCGGGGTTCTTTCCTTTTTCCTTACTCTCTTTTGATATTGCTCATGTACCTTCCAAAATTTCAAATTTCTGACAGTTTTATAGAGGCTAGCACCCTTGAGAGACATATGGCACGTTTGCCTCAGCCACAGAAAATCAAAAAAGGGTAATGGACCCCACATTGGCAGGTTTCACTAGGGGTGAGCAGAGTTCGGTTATAACCAAAATAACCGACCAAAAATCGAAACCCGAACCCGAACCGAACCGAACCGCTCTAGTTCGGTTAGTTTTCGGTTTTGGGTTACAAAACCCGAACCCGACCGAACCGAACCGAACTTCTCACCCTATGTATTACCCCACTCAAATTCAATTTAGTGAATCATATAGTTCATAAAAAAACAGGTGGAACATTATCTCATTAGTTCTAGCAATATCATATTTTATATTGAATATGTGAAAGCCATGTTAAGTACACTATCATATTGAGAATAATATTTATATTAATATAGTTCTTTCTTTTGTAATCTTGTTAGTAAAAGTTAATAATAATTATGCGAGCTTTGATATAAGAGCTCAAATACAGTGTAAAAGTTTTAGAACATGAAATTTTCAATTCACATTAAGGTTAGGGTTTTTTCTTGTTTCTAATTTAGGTATTGGATATTTGAGATTAGGATATTAAAGGATGATAATATAATGGTTATAAAAAATGCAAGAATGATGAAAATATATGAACCTAACCGAAAAAACCGAAAAACCGAACCGAATTGAGTCGGTTCGGTTCGGTTCGGTTACTAAGTCTAATCGGTTCGATTCGGTTTTGAAAAAATTAGCAAAAAACCGAACCGAACCGACCGATGCTTACCCCTAGGTTTCACGCGAATTCTAAACCGCGAGACCTGTCACTGTTAGAATTCTCAGTGTTTTTCGCTTGTTTTGAAGGAAAACCATTTAGAGAGAATTTTATGAGCCCATGTGCACTATTCGCGGATCCCGCCTTCTTTTCTCTATCCCCTTCATTTTGTGATCCAAACATGAATTGAGAAAAAACAAGCAGACCCATAGTTGGAGGCTTTTCTAACCAAAAAACCCTCAGGCCTATAGTCTCTCTCATTTTTGCTGCACAAGTTGGACATTCTCGGCGGTTATAATTATGCTTCAACTTGAGGAGAAGTATTGACACAACAATTATGATACATTTGACTAATACTATATCCTTGCATTCAAAATGGATGGGGTGTGGTTACTGTAACAACATTAACTTCGTGTATTTGAATCAAATGTAAAGTATCAACCAAGGAGGGCAACAGAAGCTTGTTGCTGCCAACTCATGGCAAAACAATACTAAACTACATCTGGTTAACGATATAAAAGAACACTACTATTGAGAAAAGATGGTTTCAGAATTACAACAACATTCTATAACAAGTTTTACTGAGTCTTTGAAGTTTCTTGAGTCTTTCGAGTGAAGGCACCACTCCCCTCCTAGCTGTTGTTCCAGTCAATTCACTATCTATAGGTGCGTTCTACATGTTAGCGCTTTTCAGTTTCCCTTTCGCTCTCTGAGAGGAAGACAAAAAGATAGGGTTTTAAAGTCAGAACATGAGATAAAACAAAAAACAAACTAAAATTGTTAGGCTAAACTGAAAACATCTACAGCACTTAGAAGATTGCTAGGCTTGTTCTCAAATCCAGGGGATTAACCTACCAGATACTAAAATTGCAGGGTTTCAGCTAAAACTAATATAAAGTAAATAATTATAAACTAATAAATTAACAATATGCATGTGATGCATCGATATATTTAATACTTAACGACAACAGAATATAATGAACCCTTAAATTTTGGCATCAAATCATCGTGTGAGCTTAATTTTCTTCCACGTCCATTTGACAATACTATATCAGAAACTCCTCAGTCTCTATTGTGAGCTAAACGGTCTCATCCAGAATTCGCAGCTAGAAGAGTTTGTAAATAAACTATAATGACTACCTAAGTCAATTGCTAAATGTTTTCACATGGACTGGCATATATGACTGTAAAAGAAAATCAGAAATTTATAAACAAACTGAATTTGAATAAATGCTATACATGGTGATAGACAACAGATTTCAGCAGAAGACTGATAACCATTGCAAATTCCCTTTTTTTTTTTTTTTTTTTCTGAGAGAGAGAGAGAGAGGAAGAAGAAAAACTTGTACAAATTCATTAACCACCATGAAAATTACTGAACATAAACTTGCTGTTCCGTTCAAAAGTCGGCTACGAGCAAGATTTAATGTCAAGATATGCTCTACTCAATCAAACAAGAGGCTTATCTTATGGCCCATGTGAAGATGCATAACCAGCATTCAACTTCCTCATAAAAGCTATTGCAATTTTAACTAATGAGTATAGTCCATACTTTACAAGTCATGTCCTAACAATGAGTCAAGGGACAGGGTTAAGACTTAACAGGTTAGTTAATTTGCCCGTCTGGAGGGGAAAGGATTAGGAGGAAAAGAAAAGTTGGTTAACCTATGTTCTGAACGAGTAAAGTTTATCAAGAAAAGCATCCTTCTTTTTATATCATTTTTGGTGTTTGGCAGATATGAACATGATTAACACATGCCAAAGAGTGTTACAGCTCATCAGTATATTGTGCATCCAAAGCGATGAAGCAGACAAGATCTTCTTTAAAAAATTTAAATGATTTCTAGATTTAATCACTATGGAGGAGAGACTCAATCTTACAAGAAGGAAGCATATCTACCTTCTGTTCATTTTAGAGCTTCTTTTGTTTAAAAAGAAAGCAACAGAAAAGAAAGGAAAAATCAAAGCAGAATTATTGGTGAACAAAGTGTGGTATGTACATATCCTAATTATACATCCGTACCTTAGCCTGAGAGTATCTGACGGCAGAAACGAGTAACTTGTCCCCTGTTAACTGTCTGACATGAAAAATAAACTGCTGCCTATTGATTTTTCTTTCCTGAAAACCACAGATTGAACATATAAGTGATAAATAATCCTGCTCACATTTCCATCTAATATAATGTGAAAAGGAAAGGATTTGACAGCCACAAAACTCACCAGAAAATCAGTGTGAAGCCTCCTGATCACAGACAGAGACGAACGAGGTAAGATCCAGAAAGGACATATATCAGAGAAGTAAAAGGCATCTTTGGGTAGCTAGGCTGTTTTGCAGATCCCCATTGTGATCCTGAAGAAAAAACAAGAAAGAAAGAAGCTTTGAGTACATAATTCAAAATTAAGATTTGTATCCAATGAACACATTACAAAAGCTTTCTAGTAGATAAATTTAGATAAAAATAAAACTGAAATATGCACCTCTTGATTGAATGTCCAATTTTATAGAAACCGCATAAAGAGGTAGGATATTAGTCTTGACATCTGGATACCAGACAATGTATTTCGATGGAGATTGCTGACTATCCACACCAGAATCAAACTTTTCAGAACTAGGACCAGATTGCATCGAACCAGGAAGGATCTCTTCGGTACTTCCCAAGATGACGCGACAAACCACAAGATGTCTCAATCCATCTGCATCACCTGGTGCTGACAGAACACTGCAAACCATTCAACATGTAAGTCACAAAAATGCAAACAATAAAAAATGTGAAAATTGTTAAAGGCAGAAGAACAGAAAGAGTTTCAATGTCTCGTTTGCACATTAAGATGCCGAGAATCAAATATTTATATGGCACTACGTGTAGAAACAAGTGTGCATGCTAACCAAACTTCTATGTGATGCAGTTAGCCTAATCAAAACAAAAATCAAAACAATAAAACATCAACTGAAGTCCTCAATGCAAATTACGAAGAAAAATTATTATTGAGGTCTATTAAAGAACATCATTCCTTCAATAGTTAAAACGGAAAAAAATCATGGGTATCTAAAGATATTGTAACTATAGGTGATTTTCATTTTTCTTTCTTTTAGTTTTTCGTTTTTAAATAAAGTTGATGCATGATAAACAATCACGAGCTCGAGTTCTCGAGCTCAAATATGAACTCAAGACCTCCAATATATCTCAATGAGCCTCTCTGATGCGCATATCCAGAGCTGAAGAGGGAAAAGTTGAAGACTTGAAGCTTAGCAACGTGCATGACACATGTATCACCAGTGGAGAAGACATCTTGTTTCAGTTTTCTACCAGTAGTAGAACTCTATGTATTTTTAGTTTCTTTATTTTGACTTTTTTAGTTTTGGAGCTGTATATTTGTTTTAATTAAGACTTTTAGTTTCTTTATTTGAAATTATAATTTTATTTTGATTAGGAGTTTGAGTTGTATTCAAATTTTGTAAAAGCCTACATAAGGCCTTATATCAAACAATGAAGGTAATGAAGAACTTTGATAATAAAAAAATTGTGAGATTTGTTTATCTCAAATTGTTTTAGGTTTAAAACCCTAATTTGATTTTCTTTCCCCACTTTCTTTTCTCAGCCAATATCTTTCTCTGATCAATTTCTCTCTCCTACCCTCTCTGATTTCCTCTATTTTCTTTTCCTCTCTCCCTTCAACCAACTCGCTACATCTCCATCTTCTTCCTCTTTTCTCTCAACCACCAACCCGTCTCCGTCGCCAACCCCACGCCCTCCTCCTCACGTTCTTCTTCCTCCCGCACATAAGCCTGCCACCACAGCTGCAACCTCCTCCTTATATCTTTTTCCCACAACTCGAACCCATCTCCCTCACCTGCCCCTTCTCTTCCTCCGCCGACAGACTACTCGGTGGCGCCACCACCGCTCAACCCTACGCTCTTCCTCCGCCTTCTCAACGATGAGCACCGCTTGCGAGCACCACTGCCTCCGCCTCTCATCACCTCTTGCAGTAGGAGGCAAGTAAACAAAAGCTCAGTCGAGTTCCAATTCAAAACAAAATCCGACCCGAACCCGTTCCACAAAAGAAGAGAAATTGGACTGAGTTTAAGTCATAAACTCATTTACTACAGTATTTCGATGAAGCCGCTAAGCACAGTAAACATGTTTCTCAGAAGGGAACAGGACCGTAAGTGCACACTCGTCGTTTTCAGCCTGTAATTTTCATATCCACATTCCGATTCAGGTGATGTTTGAGCTGTTACGTTCGTGACAACGAGATCTACAAACCGACATCCACTACAGGTCACTGAGATCTCTGTGATTCTCAGTAGATAATTTTCTTAACCCGATCTTTTATTTGTGAGTTGATATTCATCTCTTGGGACAAATGGCTTAGTTGTTGTTGGTGTATATTAATCTCTATTATTTTATTGATTTAATTTATTATCACAAATAGTGAGATCGTAATATTCTAGTAGCCCCGTAGTTGCTAGTTTTTTACATTTGATTTTACCAGCCTGTGCCATCGTAATTTCGTAATTACTTTAATTTATTCAAAATTGAGAACCGTACATTTGTGACTGTTGTATTTTATCAAAATCCATCCGCCTGTTTTTCATTGTTTTCCTACCCAAGATCATACAATTGGTGAAATGTAGTGAAAATTTGTTCTGCCATCGATTTCTAATTCACGCACTTCATCATTTCACATTAATTTGGTATCAGAGCACAATTATGGAGGTTTGCATAATCTAGACACTTGTTAGAAATTTTACCTTTTTTCCATTTAAAAAATAATCATCTAGTTTAGAGTTGTTTTTTTCATCTTCATTTATGTTTGTGTGATGCATGCCCACCACCCGTAGTGGTAACCCCTATCTTCTAGAAGAGCTTAGTAAAATTTCCCTCACTTCTATAAAGTCTCAATCTATAGTAACGCTTGCCGACATAATGCTCAGCTTATTGCCCTAACTCAAACTATAAGCAAGGTGCGCAAAAGACCCATGATCACGAGAGATTGGCCAAGTTAAAGACTACACGAGAACCACCCAAAATTGAGAAAACCCCTAGTGCCATCCATTAACAAATGTAACACACCTCTCTAATGACTAATATTTGAAAAGCATCAAGTTGGATGTCCCCACCTTCAATGGACGTCACGATCCATAAAATTTTTCTAGACTGGCTACAACAACTCGATAGGTACTTCACATGGTATCCCCTTACTGAGCTTCGAAAAGAAACTGACTGGTCAAGCCAACCAATACTAGACTAATGTGGAATCGATAAGAGCATCCCGACGTCAGGAGCCTATAGAGACTTAATCTGCTATGAAGGACAAATAAAAAATAAATGTGTCAGCATCCTACTTTGATTGTCTTTGATTCACTCAAGGAACTAAATCCGCCAAGGACTATGTGGCCCAATTTAATCAGTTCCCCAGTCATTGCAGTATAATCGGCACAGAAAGTAGCACTCAAATCTTTTTCTAATTTAGGGCTAGTCTTAGAGAAGACCTACAAACAAATTGTTGGCTCGAAGAGCTACCGAACTTGAGAGGGCCTATGCGTTAATCCAAAATCTAGATTCTGTTAGGACCAATCATACCTTCAAGAGTCATGATTATAGAGCCTCAGTGTCTAAAATTTTCCCTATCTCCCCAACCCAATAGGTCTAGTACCCACTCCTTCACATAGGAATGACATCAAGGATAGGTCTTAAACGAGATAACAGAAATAAGGGCTCCGAATTCCTAAAGTTAGTTCCACATCCAAGTGTTACAAATGTCAAAAATTATGGACACTTAGTAGCCAGTTATCCTAGTCTCACTAGAATAATCATAATAGATAGAACACCAATCGAAGCTACTGAGTTAGACCTGAAGTGTACATTTATGACCCAGGAGATGTTGAAACTGATGAAGAGCCACGAGTGATTTTATTGTATTAATCAAACACTATCAACTCACTTGTCTGTTGTTATATGTGTCACCCCCAACCGCTGAAAGGACGATTGGAGAAAAAAATGCTACCTTTCACACGTTCACCAAAATTGAAAACAAGAATTGTAAGGTGATTGTGAACAGTGAAAATATATCAATGTAGTATGGTCCAAGTCACTCGAAAATCTTAGATTAAAGGCTCTACTCAACCTCCACCCCTTCAAAGTGTCATGGATTGACTCCACGGTACTTGAAGTCAAACAACAATGTCTTGCTCCAATCGATTTCAATCATTATAAAGACAAGATCAGGTGTGAAATGATCACCATAAATGTGAAAAAAGTCATAATAGGTAGACTATGATTGTTTGACAAAAATGTCACAATTTACAGTCGATCCAACATGTATCAATTTGAGTATAAGGGAACAGATTAAGCTATTACCATTGAGACCCGACTGGACGGCTCAAGCAGACATCTACTTAGGTTTAGCTGTCAACTCCACCTTCTCCATCTCTTATTGCTATTGTTCCCTCCCCATCTCTCACTAGTCATGCATACCATATCCGCAAATCGCTTTCTCCTTTACTGCAGATACCATCCACTATAGAGCATTTGAGTATGCATTTGCATTGCATCACACAAATACATGCACAAACTACACAAAAATATTAGTGATGAAAATAAATAGAGTAATGTGAAGCCTACTTTACAAGATGACAATAGAAACTATTTAAAATTTTTAATGTAGACGATTATGTGATGGTTCAGATTTCTCCGAAACAGTTCTTTGAGAATTGTTAAAATGTTGCATGCCCGCGGTGATAGACCCTTTAAAATCTTGAATATGATGAACTGTATATCTATGTTATAAATCATCCTAGAGATTATCGTATTAGTTGTACTTTCAATGTTAATGATCTAGTGGATTACAATGGTGTTGATTATAGCTCATTGATTGAAAAGTCTTCTCCTAAGTCGTTTTCTGAGAGCCCCTCACTAGTCCACTCTCAATACTCATCCCATCACAGCATAGAGAGTTGTTGATAAAATTTTAAATGATGAGACTATCATCACCAAATTTGCTAGAACTCACATGTACTTAATCTGCTAAAAAGACACCAACTGGTTCACTGCTAGATCGAGATGATCTGTAGCAGATTGATCAATACAGCTAGAGAGCACTATTCCATCTAACTCGACGGGATCGAGTTTTTTCCCACTCAGGAAGAATGATGCAGACATCTAGAGCTGAAGAAGAAAAGGTTGAATACATGAAGCTTAGCCACATGCATGTCACATGTATCACCAGTGGAGATGACGCCTCATTCCAGTTTTCCACCAGTAGTAATATTCTATGTATTTTTATTTTTTAATTTTGATTCTTTATTATTTAAGTTATATTTTTATTTTAATTAAGAGTTCTAGTTTCTTGATTTTGGAATTATAGTTTCTATTTTGATTAAGAGTTTGATTTGTATTCAAATTTTGTAAACGCCTATATAAGTCCTTGTATTAAACAATGAAGGCAATGAAAATTTTGATAAAAAATTGTGAGATTTGTTTATCTCAAATTGTTTTAGGTGTAAAACCCTAATTTTATTTTCTTTCCCCACTTTCTTATCTCAGCCGACATCTCTCTGATCTTCTCTCTCTCTCTCTCAATTTCTCTCTCTTACCCTCTCTGATTTCCTCTCTTTTCTTTTCCTCTCTCCCTGCAACCAACCCGCTACGTCTCCATCTTCTTCCTCTTCTCTCTCAACCCACCAACTTATCTCCACCGCCAACCTCACGCCTTTCTCCTCACGTTCTTCTTCCTTATGCACATAAGCCTGCCACCACAGCCACAACATCCTCTTCCTATCTTCTTCCCACAACCCTAACCATCTCCCTCACATGCCCGTTCTTTCCCTCTGTCGACAGACCACTCGACCGCGCCACCACCGCTCACCCCATGCACTATTCCTCTGCCTCCTCGACGATGAGCGCCGCCTGCGAGCACCACTGCCTCCACCTCTCATCACCACCTGTAGTAGGAGGCAAGTAGACAAAATCTTAATCGAATTCCCAATCAAAACAAAAGCTGACCTGAACTCGTTCCACAAAAGAAGAGAATGGGTTGGGTTTAAGTCAGAAGCCCAATTGCTACAGTATTTTTACCTGAATCCGCAAAGCACACTAAACCTGTTTCTCAGAAGGGAGACGACAGACCCGTTAGCGCACACTCATCGTTTTCAGCCTATAACGTTCACATCCTGACTCCGATTCAGGCGATTTTCGAGCCGTTGCGCTTGTGACGACAAGATCTA